>PVJC01006748.1:0-53824 GCA_004026665.1 Murina feae | reverse complement strand
GATGGGCAGTAGGCAAGCTTGGGAGGCAGGCCGCACCCAGCCCTGGTCACAGCTCAAAAAAGAGAACAACATGCAGGGGAGGGCAAGAGTCTGAGAGATCATCATAGAGGGGGTGCCTGCTCCAAGCCTTGATGGTGTGCCTGGGGGCAGGCCCCCAGCAGGTAGACACACACAGGAGGACTGCTCCGAGCCTCAGATGCGGCTGGGGGTGGGTCCCCAGTGGTCACACACACACAGAAGGCGTCTGGCAGACTGGGGCCATCATAGGATATCCACTGAGGGGTCCCAGACTGTGAGAGGGCACAGGCCGGGCTGAGGAACTCCCTCCACCCCGAGTGCACAAATTTTTGTGCACCGGGCCCCTAGTTATTTTCATAATTAGGAAAACAAACAACTGATACTTAAAAAACCTGACCATCCCTGGGCAAGGTAACACCGGCCAATGTAAGCAGGGAAGAGCCCATCTCTCAGGGAGGACGGCTTCGTAGGGAAGGTTTACATGCCTAATGGGTGTGATATTGAAGCTCGCCAGGGCGCCTGGAGATAATCTGTGGCCACGGGTGAAGGGAACAGCTGCAGAGGGTGGGGGCGTCTCCGCAGGTGCTCCGCTAACAAATGCCAGGGCTAATCTTAACTCCTCATTTTTGGGATGTGTTTTCACTCCTGACTAAACCCTCCCTCCTTTCTCTCCTCGGCCCCTCTGTGGATCTGGGCACACATTTTGGTCTTGTTCAACCGGCCGGTGGGGGGCACAAGAAGAAATGGAGTCGAGCGAGTGAAATATGGTTAATTCCCCGCCCCCCACACCCCCCCCAGCTGCTGCGCGTCACTCAGCAGGGAACGGCAGGTGTCACCCTGCCAGTCTGGGAGCCTGAGAGAGTGGAAAGTGAGCACACAAAGATTTTGTTCTCCGGAAAAATGAAAATCATGCAGCTAAGCCCACACAGCTGTATTCAGTGGCCATTTGGGCTACGTTAGTCTTTGCAAAGTAACAGGAGACACGGAGTGCGCGCCTGAGGATTTTACATGGTGGGGTGGGGGGCGGTTTGCCCCCTGAATGGAGCACAGATGCTCTTTCCATTAAATGTTCTTTTCTGTCTTAATTATATTTGAAGTTCAATCCACACGCAGTGTTAGAAGGGTATACTTTTGGGAAAACAAGATCACACTTGTAGCCTACACAAAAAAGGTCCTTTTAAAGCATAAAATTGGAAATACAGCCTCTTTTTCTCATTTAAGTATGATTGCTGATTAAGTTTTCACTTTATGACCAAGAACATAGCATTTGTTGCAAAGCATATGTTAAAATAATGAAGCGATTAATTGAAAAGCATACTTTTTGAAACAAAGATTCCAGCCCTGCCTGGCAACTCAGGTGGTTGGAACACCGTCCTGTACGCCAAAAAGATTTCGGGTTCAATTCCTGGTCAGGGCACAAAGGCAGGTTACGGGTTGAGGCCTCGGTTGGGGCGCATGTGCGAGATAGCCCATCGACGTTTCTGTCTCTCTCTCTCCCCTTTCCTACCTGTCTAAGGTGACCAGACGTCCCGCTTTTGGCGGGACAGTCCCGGTTTTTAACAGTTTGTCCTGCGTCCCGCGGTGTTTTAAAAAAGTCCCGATTCTTCTTTGTAATATTTTATGTAATAATAAAAACAAAACAAAAAGAAAAACAAAAAGAAAAAAAAGACCCCCCTCCCACCCCCGGTCAATGGTGTACCGCTTTAAATCTGGTCACCTTATACCTATCTAAAACCAATAAAACATATCCTTGGGTGAGGACTGAAAAATATTTCCGTCTCTCTGAAGAAAAACAATAGCTTGCACTTATATAATATTAGAGGCCCAGTGTACGAATTCGTGCAGGGGTGGGGTCCCTCTGGGTGGCCTGCAGGGATTGGGCCAAAACCCGCAGTCCAACGCCACCTACAGCTCGTACTGCTGCTCCCGCTCATCCTGGCCCCACTGTGCCTGCCGTGGGCTCATGCCCAATCAGTCCCGACTGGGAGAGGCTCACGCTACTGCAGCAGCCTCGCCAGCCATGAGCCCTGTATCTAGTGCCCTCCCAAGGGGAGCGGCCTGCGGGACAGGGCTGAAACCGGCTCTCTGACATTCCCTGAGAGGTTCTGGATTGCAAGAGGGTGCAGGCCAAGGTGAGGGACTCCACCAGTGCACGACTGGGCCAGAGAGGGACCGCTGGAGGGCTCCAGGGCATGTCCTGCTCGTCTCGCTCAGTCCTTATTGGCCACTCCAGCAGCACACTAACCTACAGGTCAGAGCATCTGCCCTCTGGTGGTCAGTGCACATCATAGCGACTGGTCGACCAGTCTACTGTCTGTCCCCTGGTGGTCAGTGCATGTCATAGTGACTGGTGACCAGTTGACTATCTGCCCCCTGGTGGTCGGTGTGCTAGTCATAGCGAGCGGCTAGGCAGCCTTAGCATATCATTAGCATATTACACTTTGATCGGTTGTTCTGCCTTCTGGCCTATTTGCATATTACCCTTTTATTATATAGGAGGATTGACAGGAACGATTAGGGAATATCTTTGAAGATCTCAGAGTGCCTTCCCTACAGAAACAAGACTGTAGCAATCTGAAGGAGAAGGACACATTCCTTTTTCACACTTAACTCTGTTCCTGAGGAGAGTGCATGCTGGTACTCAAAGTCATGAGGCAGAACACAGCGGGAGACAAGGGAGCAGGAAAGAGTCACAGGTCCCAGGGCTACAGACTCTGATTCTGTTAGCTCCTAGGGCTGGAAGAAAGCGAGGCAGCGAGAAATCACCAGTCATCTCTGGATGAGGAAAACAAAAGACCAGTTAAAACTCTAAAGGGGCTTCTAGTGTTACAGGTGGACAAAGTGAGTGGGTTCCTATTAATTTAGATATTAAAATGACCCATTAATAGGGCTGTTTGGGTTAAATGTGTGATGAGGTTTCTGTGCTGAATTTCCTTGATTTTCAAATGGCTAGTTCTAAAGGGAATGCCAATTTATTAGAACCACACTAGAATTACTATTCTCAGGATTACATGTAAGGTGGGGAAAAAAGTAAGAGTATGAATAAGAAAATATTAGGCAGCATGTGCTTCATCCTGAGGTTTGGATTGTTTCTTGGAATCGGATCTGGTCTGAATTGTAGACTTTTCCACTTGACACCCTTAAACATTGGCAGTATTCCAGCAACTGTTACCGACTCCTTGAAGCTTCATTGCCCAGGGTTTCATTTTGGTGGTTTGGAAAGAAGTCCCATGAATTGCATCCTTTCACAGTTAGAAATTGAAGTGGGGGGGGGGGGATCACACTTCTTGTCAGCAGGAAGTGGAGGTTGGGAAGGATTCTATTTTTGAGGTTGAAAGGCCACCTTTGACCCAGAAATGTGCGGCCACATGAAAGACATTTCTCTGTTCTGTCTTAGTTGATTTACCCAAAGAATGGAGAAACGAACACGGTGCAACTTCACAGCCCGGTTTCCTCCTGGGGTCCTGAGATAATCCCTATTAACCGCATCTCAAGATTTTTAGATTTCCAGGTGTTTAAATTACCTTGTGGGACCCATGCATGTACAGGGTCACTTTAAATTTAGAATATTCAGCCCTAACTGGTTTGACTCAGTGGATAGAGCATCGGCCTGCGGACTGAAAGGTCCCAGGTTCAATTCCGGTCAAGGGCATGTACCTTGGTTGCGGGCGCATCCCCAGTAGGGGGTGTGCAGGAGGCAGCTGATCAATGTTTCTTTCTCATCGATGTTTCTAACTCTCTATTCCTCTCCCTTCCTCTCTGTAAAAAATCAATAAAATATATTTTAAAAAAATTTAGAATATTCAAAACCTTTCAAATTGAAATCTTGTTTGTATTCTAAGATAGGAGGGTCAGAATTTATTCTTCTGGACCAGGGGATGGGAAACTAAGGCTTAAATCTGGCTTACTGCCTGCTTTTGTAAATAAAGTTTTATTGAAACACAGCCATATCCATTTATTTACATATTGTCTCTGGATGCTTTTGTGCCATAATGGAAGAGCTGAATACTTGCAACAGAGATCACATAGCCCTCAAAGGGGCCCCCAGAGAAAACAATGCATCCATAGAGAAGAAACTGTAATCCTCCCATACTGTTGGCTCTGAAGGAAACCAAGTTTATAAAATTATAGTAACAGAAATGCTAGTTACTGGTTTTGATTTAGAGTCAAAGTGTAAAACAATGTCAAAAAAATAAATAAATTGAGAGTTGGGGGAAGTTCAAGAACGGGCACGCATATCTATTTCACTTAGGGGTGACTTATGAGATGGCACCTGAAGTTGATGGTGCATGAATTTTTTTTATAGTCAAAGGTCAATAAATAATGTCCAAAGCAGTGGCAGAAGCATATTGTTTATCTTTTCATTATAAACTTTCCCTGTTTGATTAAAAAAAAAAAAATATATATATATATATATATATATATAGCCCTGACTGGTTTGGCTCTGTGGATAGAGCGTCGGCCTGCGGACTCAAGAGTCCTGGGTTCGATTCCGATCAAGGGTATATACCTTGGTTGTGGGTACATCCCTAGTGGGAGGTGTGCAGGAGGCAGCTGATCAATGTTTCTCTCTCATCGATTTTTCTAACACTCTTTCCCTCTCCCTTCCTCTCTGTAAAAAATCAGTAAGATATATCCCCACACTGGGGATGTGCCCGCAACCAAAGTATATGCCCTTGACTGGAATCGAACCCGGGATCCTTCAGTCTGCAGGCCAACGCTCTATCCACTGAGCCAAAGCGGTTAGGGCTCAATAAAATATATTTAAAAATATATCCTAATGAAGAGTAATATGCAAACTGACCATCATTCCAACACACAAGATGGCCACCCCCATGTGGACATAAGATGGCCAACAGGGGAGGGCAGTTGGGGGCGACCAGGCCAACAGGGAAAGGCAGTTAGGGGTGACCAGGCCTGCAGGGGAGCAGTTACGCATTTATCAGGCTGGCAGGGAAGTGGTTAGGGGTGATCAGGCTGGCAGGCAGGCAAGCAGTTGGGTACCAGCAGTCCTGGATTGTGAGAAGGATCTCAGATTGCAGGC
This sequence comes from Murina feae, assembly GCA_004026665.1. Classification (NCBI taxonomy): domain Eukaryota; kingdom Metazoa; phylum Chordata; class Mammalia; order Chiroptera; family Vespertilionidae; genus Murina; species Murina feae. Next base: position 48,762 of record PVJC01006748.1, on the reverse strand, counting down.
TGGGCTTGGGGAGGGACACACACACACACACACACACACACACACACACACACACGCCTGTGCACAAAATTTGTGCACCGGGCCTCTAGTGTGTATGTGTGTGTGTGTGTGTATTTCAGAGAGGAAGGGAGAGGTGAAACATCAATGATAGAAAGAATCATTGATTGGATGCTTCCTACATGCCCCCTATTGGGGGTTAAGCCCACAACCCAGGCATGTGCCCTGACTGGGAATCGAACCAGGACATCCTGGTTCATAGGTCCATGCTCAACCACAGAGCCACACCAGCTGGGTTCCGCTATTTGATTTTGAAAAACCACATGGTATTAGTTTCTTGTGGCTGCTGTAATAAATTACCACAAACTTGGTGTATGAAAGCAACAGAAATTTATTCTCTTACAGCTCTGGATGCCAGAGTCTGAAATCAAGATGTTGCAAAGGCCACATTCCTCCAGACTCAGAGGCTCTCGGGTTCCTGGCCGCTTCTAGTATCTGGTGGCTGCATTCCTCCAAGCTCTCCCACCGCCTTCTCTGTGTGTCAAACCTCCCTTTGCCATTCCCTCTCCTCTAAGCGCACATGTGGTGGCCTTGAGGACTCACCTGAAAAATCCAGGAGAATCTCCTAATTGCAAGAACCTTAATTTAATTATATCCACAAAGAACTTTTCTCCAAATAGGTAACATTCACTGGCTCTGGGGATTAGAACATGGACATGTCTTTGGGAGCCATTATCAGCTTACCCGTGCATTAGTTTGATTAAAAACACACACACATATCTTAAGTCATTCCACAATTTGAAGCCCTTCAGCGCCTATCCATAAGCTCCAGGATCAAGTTCAAATGATCTCTAAACCGAAGCACAAGAAACAAAATAAAAATTGAAGAGACACACTGGACTTCAAGATGAAAAAACTTCCAAGAATACCATCAAGAATGTGAAAAGCCAAGCCACAGAATGGGAGAAATAGTTGCAAACCACGTATCTGAAACCTCTTAGAACTCAATAAGAAGAACACAACACCATTAAGAAAACTGGCAAAGGATCTAAATAGGCATTTTTTGAAGGAAGATATATAAAAATAGCCAATAAGCACATGACAAGATGCTCCGCATTGTTTGTCATCAGGGAGCTAAAAATCAAAACCACAAGGAGATACCACTTCATACCAACTGGGATAACTGCACTAAAAAAGGCAAATAATGACTATTAGCAAAGATCAGACAAATTGGAAAATAACCTGGCAGCCCCTCAAAGAGTTAAACATGGAGTTACCATATGAGCTATCAAGTTCAGTCCGAGGAATAGATCCAAGAAGAATGAAAACAAGTCCACGTGAAAATCTATACATGAATGTTCACTGTAGCATTACTCATAATAGCCCAACTCAGAAACAGTCCAAATGTTCATCAGCTGACAAAGAGATAAACAAAATGCTGCATGAACCCACATAATGGAATATTATTTGGCAGTAAAAAGGAATGAATTATGGATACCTACTATGACTTAGATGAACCCGAGAATATTGAGCTAAGTGAGAGAAGCCAGTCACAGAGGACCACTGGGAACTAAGCCCACAACCTGGGCATGTGCCCTTGGCCAGAATTCAACCCAGGACCCTTCAGTCTGCAGGCTGACCCCTATCCACTGAGCCAAGCCAGCTAGGGGGAATCAGAGAGTCTTTGGCCCAGTTTCAGTTCGGAGAGAATGCGCAGATGGATGAGAGAATACACGCATGTCAACAGGCTTAGCAGGGTCCCTGGCAGGTGTCAGGTCCCCTGCACCTGGGCAAACTGCTATTACGTACCTGGCATCTAAAGGCCCTTGGCCTATGGCTATTGTTGGCCCCTTGTCATCACTTTAACCCTCTGTTCAGGGCAGTCTCCCCTGCGGCCCCTCCCACTGCATAGGCAGCGGCACTCCACTCTTAGAGTGCCCTGAACCGGCTTCAGCACACCCAGCTTTTACTAGAAGACGGTCTCTTTCTCCCCTGCCTTCAGCCTGGCTCATTCCCCTTTCCGCCCCCTTCTGGGTTTCCTGAGTGCTAGCTCTTCCAGGACGCTTCTCCTGGCTCTGAAGACTGCCCTGCCCCTCCCACTGGGCCGCTGTTACTCCGGGAGCTCCCACAGCTGTCCGCTCACTCCTACCACAGCACTTACCATTCCCAATGGCATCTGCCCGCCTGCCTCATGTGTTACCCACCTTTATATAAACATGCCTCACAGAGGGACAAAGAGTAAGAAATGCAACTGCTAAGTAACCGCTGGCCCTACTACTGGTGTCAGCAGTAGAGTCCATCTCCCCAGGGAAAAGAAAAGCGTTTTCCTCTTGTAACCAGACCAGAGCACTTCTCTGCTTCCCCGGGCCCCACAGCCTGGCAGGCGGCTCTGGTCTTTCCCTTCCCTGCGTGTGCAGACCTGCCCCGCTGCCTGCTTCCCCCTGCATGACCCGGACAGGCACACTGCGTCTCTGTGACGGTGGCCTGGTCTGTTTATTAACACTTGACTGACGCACAGGCTCAGACGTGTGTGCTTTGCGGAAAGGGGCATCTAAAGAGCAAAGGCAGCATGAGGGTCACACCTGGCAGCGTTTGGAAAATGCATCTGCAGGCCCTGTGGGAGGTGATGCTCAGAAAAAGCCAGCAGTGTGAGCATAAGGAATGGCTGTTTTCTAAATGCGCCCCTGCCCGCCCCCATCCCGATAGATAACCCTGCATACAGTAAAGCAGTAAGAGCTTGCTTATTTTTTATAGAACACTGGCCTTAAAAAAAAAAAGTACTATCCAAGATGTACACATAACTTAATGAAATGATGGATTTTTTTCTCTCTGCAACTTTAAAAAAAATTTATTTTTGTTAATCCTCACCTGAGGATATTTTCTCATTGATTTTTAGAGAGTGGAAGGGAGTGAGGCAGAGAGAAAGAAACTTCAATGTGAGAGAGACACATTGATTGGTTGCCTCCACATGCCCTGACCAGGGCCAGGGATTGAGCTTGTAACAAGGTATGTGCCCTTGACTGGAACCCAGGACCCTTGAGTCTGAGGGCTGATGGTCTATCCACTGAGCAAAACTGGCTAGGGCTACTCTGCAACTTTTTATTTTTATTAAAAAAAATATTTTATTGATTTTTTACAGAGAGGAAGGGAGAGGGATAGAGAGTTAGAAACATCAATGAGAGAGAAACATCGATCAGCTGCCTTCTGCACACTCCCTACTGGGGATGTGCCCACAACCAAGGTACATTCCCTTGACTGGAATCGAACCTGGGATCCTTGAGTCCATAGGCCGACGCTCTATCCACTGAGCCAAACCGGTCAGGGCTGCTCTGCAACTTTTTAATATTCAAAAGCTATTCCTATACACCCGTAGAAATAAATCTTTTTTTTCCTAAGTTCTTTAACACCCACAAATAATCTTACACAAATAGAATTTTTTTGGTTCAGTCTTCTTTTTCATTTTAAAAACTTATATTGTTGAGTTTATATCCATACATGAGGATGACTGAGCAGGGAGCAATTTTATTATTAGCCACATCGTGGACAGTGCCCTTAGCAAATACTAGCAACCTTTCCCTCGTCTCGTCCCCAGCGCATTTTACTGATGAGGGTTAGGAAAACAAAGGCCAGCAGCTCTCCCGGCTCCTGGGAAAACATGCCAGATGGCAACTCTCAAAGTCAGTACATTCACACGTAGAAAATGAGACTCAATGACATATTCATCAGAGGCTTCCTGGCGTCAGCAATTACTTTTCCTTCCTTTTATTAAGACTGAAAAGGAGCAACTCTGGCACGCGCCCACTCCCCACCCCCAACCCTGACCTTCTACGCATATGTGTCTATATACACACTTACATACACAGGGAGGGACGAAAGTAGGTTTATAGTCATTCCTATGGAAAATAACACAATAGTAAGTAATAATGTAAGAATAAAACCTGTGTTCCGCACACAACTATAAACCTACGCTTGCCCCATCCTGTATAAAAGCATATGCAAATTAGCCAAATCTCCCACCTTATTAGTTGATCTGGTGAAATATTTGATAGATATTAGTTGATCGGGTGAAATATTTGATAGCTATAGGATAAAAATGAGTACTTTGAGCTCTCTGTGACCTTTCCTTCTCCGAGTGTCCTCTCTCCCTTGTACGTGAGCAGACCTGGCCCACCTGCGTTCCAGCACCTGCATGGGGTCAATGGAGGGGCGAGGAGTGTGCCCACCCGCCACGCGCCATCACGGAGCCCCCTTTCCTGACCCTTCCTCCCCAGCACCGTGGCTTGGGGTGTGCTCCTTTCCTCAGGCAGACTGGACAGTGACGTGGGTGGAGGAGCCAGAGGGAACTTTGCTGAAACCGCTTACTAGCCCTGGCCGCTGGCAGCAAGGGACAAGCATCTGGGTCGCAGTTTCCTCATCTGGAAAATGGGAGGAAAACCACTCCACTTCCTACTCATGAGCCGCTCTGGAGAATCGTGAGCACTGCCTCTCTTCTGCCCCTGTCTGGACCCCAGGTAACTGATCAGATTAAGACTCTATTACTCTGCCGGGCAGGCGGCAGATTTTCATGAACATTGACGGTGAGGTGGGAAAAGTTAGTTATACATTCTTATTGTGGCACAGAACCTCTCAGCTCAAATTTTACATGCAATCACCCATATAAATGACACCTTTCTTCTGAATGTGTCCAGATGATTTTTAAAAAAAAATTCTCACCCAAGGGTATTTTTTCCATTGCTTTTTTTAAAGAGTAGAAGGGAGGAAGGGCGGGAGGGCAGAGGAGAGAGAGAAACACTGATGGGTTGCCTCCTGCATGCAACCCAATTGGGCCAGGGACTGAGCCTGCAACCCAGGTCTGCGCCCTTGACCTAGAATTGAACCCGGGACCTTTCAGTGCGAGGGCTGATGCTCTCACAGCCAGGTGATTTTTTTGGTTCCATAATAAGTGTCTCTCTGCTCTACATTGAAGAACAGAAGTAGGCTGACATTCTTTCCCCCTTTGCTTCTGTTTATACACAAACAGAATTTAAGATGTTTCTCTTTTCTGGGATTTTCTCTCTAAAGGACCTGGGGTACTTGGGGTACGCATCGCAGTGCTGGGTGAGACTGCGGTGACTCTGAGTCTCTTTGGGTTTGAACAGGGCACGCTTAGGGTGGAGACTCCTAGCAAACAGGGCACCGAAGACTTCACACACCGGGTGGTGCAGACTCAGCGGATTCCCTCCCCTTGACTCACCTGCCCTGCGCCCCCAGGCTGCCCTGTGATGGCAGCTGCGAGCGGATACCCATTGCTAAGCTGCACTACAGGAGCTGGCTGTCCACTGTGAACTTGGACAGTCTGAGGGCTAAACAGTAGCTCACCCACTCCCGGGGTTTCCTTTGAAATTCTGTAAGGACTCGTTAAATCACCAACTTGTTGTGACAGGAAGTCATTCAGATGCTGATGTTATTGCCATGGAAACCACCCCTCTGCCGAGCTCTGAGCTCTGTCTGTCTTTGCCCAAGAGCACCCCAGCTCCATAATCACTGTCAGCCCGGGTAACATGGAGCCATTGCGGCTCCAGCAAGTCCAGAAGCAGGGGGCATACAGCGTCTCTTCTGCCTGCAGACGAACCCTGGGTTCAGTATTTTTAGCACACATCTCTGGGCTGTACTGGTGGTCTTTTCAATTCCGACACGCTGGCTGCTTTCCAGCGCCCTTCCGAGAGCAGCAGACAAAGGATTTTTTGGGGAGATCACCGTCAGTGATACTGTTTAAAGGGAAACAACTGCTTCTCCAAATCTTTGTGCATACACAGACGGACAAATGAGTTCTCCTGCCTCTTAGGAGAGACCCCAAGAGAGGATGCCAAATTCCATTTTAGTTCATAGCCTATAAAACCTTAAGGGTTACTGGACAGATCAGCAATGTCCCAATGCAAGTTCAAAGTGGTATTTGCTTGTGAGCATCATCTAGACCAGGGGTGGGGAACCTTTTATCTGCCAAGGGCCATTTGGATATTTATAACATCACTTGTGGGCCATATAAAATTATCGCCTTAAAAATTAGCCAGTTATATTTGGTCAAACATTTAATTACATCACCCCTAACGCCTTGGCAGGGCCAGACCCAATGATTTTTGGGCTTTATATGGCCCTCAGGCCTGGCATTCCCTATCTCTGACCAAGTCAGAAAGGAGGAACCATCGCACGCGCAGCAGCCATCAGCCTCTGTACTTGTTACGGCACCTGTTAGTGAGTCTGTAACTGTACCTTTCAGTTGCTTAGCACCTGACACACACTGTACCAGGCATTTTACATTCTGTTTCATGATTTAAATTAACCTACAGGAAAGTCCCACGAGGCAGCTATTTTTATCCCAACTTAACAGCTAAGGAGTGTGCAGCGCAAAGCAATGAGGTGACTTAAATAAATGTCGCGCTTTCTCACACTGCATAGGGGTCACCGTGCCTTACCTCCTGTGCCCAGAGGCATCAAGGTGACTTCCGCTGCCTTAGAATCAGAGATGCTCGGACTAAGCCTTCCGAGATTCTCTTTTCCAACCTACCAGCACCTTCTAGGACAGCCCAGGTGACCGTCTGGTCTCAGCTGTCTCTCTCCAGGGGAGGGGAGCTCACAGCCTACATCTGGACAGCCCTGTTCATAACCCCAATGAACAGCAATCATTGTTGGAGCTTCTACTGAGCCCCAAAAGGAGGAAATGTGGTGTTGGCCCAAAGCTTACCCTCTAGGCTATCCAGGAAGGAACAGGAGAAGAGGGAAATGCGCAAGGGGCCTAGGAAGAAGCGAGGGCCAGGGCAGGATCTGTCTGGGCCCAGCAGGAGGCACTCAGCAGCTCGCTGCCTCTGACCCTGTCCTGTGGGAAAGAAACGTGCACCCCAGGACCAGTGGGAAGCTAAGCTGCCTTTGTTTTCTTTCTAAAAAAATATTTTTATTGATTTCAGAGAAGGGAGAGGGAGAGACAGAGAGAAACAACGATGACAGAGAATCATTGATTGGCTGCCTCCTGCAGGCCCCACAGTGGGGATTGAGCCCTTAACCCAGGCATGTACCTAACCGGAAATCGAACCCATGACCTCCTGATTCATAGGCTGACACTCAACCACAGAGGTAAGCCAGCTAGGCTAAGCTGCCTTTCTGAAGGAGGAGGAGGAGGGGGGGGGGGATTTTGATTGATTGCCTCCTATACACATACCCCAAACACAGATTAAACCCAAAACCTAAGTATGTGCCCTGACCAGGACTCGAACCCAGCCCCCTTTTAGTACATGGGACGATGCTCCAACCAACAGAGCAACATGGCCAGGGCCGTTATCACTTTTTATTTACATATATATACGTCTCTCTCTCTCTTTCTCTCTCTCCCTCTCCACAAAATACATAACTATTATGACTATAAACACTACCATGTAAAGATGGGCAGTGAGGGTACCCCTGGGGCCACCTTCTGTGAATGTTAGGAGTGTCTCAGGCAGAGCATGCGCGGACCTTCCCACTGGATGAAGGTCTGCGTGTAGTGATATGAAACTTCTGCTGGTGGGACTGAGACCCATCTTACTGCTCATTTGCTTCTGCCCTGGATTATGAAGTCTTTGGTGGGTCTGTGATATATGCAGGTGTCTACTATCTCTATCACTTGGGGCAAGTCTCCTTCATCCAAATGTTTCTGTTTCCTCATCTGTCACATGAAGGATACTGTTACCTCCATTATCTACCTTCCAGGGGAATTGTGAGGTGAAAATGCAAAGTGTGAAAACCCTGGGAAAAGTACTGAATCCACAAAAAGGTGCCTAACTCAGGATTCTATGGTAGCAAACACTTACATATAAATAATTTAATTTAAAGCTCAATATCTGTGTTATATCAAGTCTATTTACAAGTACCATGAAAACAAAACTATTTTCTGAGCTTTCAGCACTGATTAACTTGAAGCTATATTCAATATAAAAATGTTTCTAATCCAAAGTTGTGATTTTTGATTTTGTTTTTTTTTTTGTGTGTGTGATTTTTGTCTCGTGATCTAACCTGTGGCAAAGATTAAAGCAAAACTTTTCAGTTAATCACAGAGGATTAGCAAGGCCTTCATAATACTGCATCATTAAAAACAAGCAGCTCACCAAACTCAGAGTCCAATATTTTCAGTCTTTTAAGATTTGTTTCCTAAGTAATTAGAAAAGGTACTTGTGAGTATACTCTGCCTCCCTCTAAAAATATTTGGGGATAATGTACAATACAAGGAACAGACATAATCAAAGTAAAGGAATTTAAAAATAATCTTTTCATCCTATTTGCAGCCATTTCTTAAGAACATCTGTGGAACAGAATTAACCTAGAGTTACAAATGAGGTCTTCTATAGTCTCTGACACTGAAGATATTTTATTCTCCGGAACTAAGTGCGGAGCTGCTGATATGTGGAAATAAATGACTTCCGGGGGTGAGGGCCTGTGAGACTGTGGATTCGGAATGAACATTAATACAAATATGAAGTAGATTAAAAATCAACATGCAGCCCATGCCCAGATAACATGTTTTACTGCCATGTGCATGTAGCAGCTAGTCTTATACAGAATATGTTAAGAAAACCACAAAAACAAACAAACAACAACTCACAAAAAACAAAAGAAAAACAACCCCCAAAAAACTAGAGAAGCTCAGGCTAACTGGTTAGACAGGGACTCAACCACGTTCCTTTCTGCCTCCGTCCTCCTTTATACATCCTAAAGGCACCACCTTGTATGAATCACAGGAGAGAAATGTTTTTGGCAATGACATACTGGACACCTCCAGCTTCACTAGTACTCTTCTCCATGTGACACACACACACACACCCAGGAGGTACGGGAATGCATGTGGCGTTTTTCCCCAGCAGTCTTACCTCCATAATTATGTTTGACTTAGACAAACATTTAAGTATTCTGCTCTTCCCCAAGAAGGCAGTCATCAGCACGAGGTGACATCTCCCCTTGGATGGAAGCCCACTGTCCTTTCTCTCCCCCCTATATTCCCACTAGGATGCAAGCCCTGCCACGGGAACCCTGCCCTGCTCACTCCCTGGTACAGTACCTGGCACACTGCTGGCACTCAATGAGTATTTCTGGAGTGGAGTATTTTAAGTCCCTCCTCCACTGGCTATCTGCTTTTCCCTCAGCCTATAACCATGTTCAGGTCTCCCCCAAGAAATAAAAGACCAAAAGCTCACCCATTCTCTTCTCCCCACCAGCCACAAACATTTCCTTGAATTAAAATAAACTGTCCGCAATGCCAGTGCCCTTCTAGCTACTGCTGTCTCTCTTCCTACCTTACAGTTAAGCTTCTTAAGAGAGTAGTTTATATGCATTGTCTTTGCTTCTGTAATGCTTATGCTTTAACCTTTAAAATCCATCCATCCAACTCATCCATCCATCCGTCATTTATCTATCCACCATCTATCCACCCACCCATCCATCATCCATCCACGCACCCATCATCCACCACCCATCCATCCCTCCACCATCCATCCATCAACCTACCCATTCATCATCCATCTACCTAACCATCATCCATCCATCCATCCATCCACCCACTCACCCTTCACCCCTTCCCATCCATCTGCTCTTCTGACCACCTACCCTTATCCCCCTTCCTTTCCTTCCATTCACTCACCTGTTCTCCATCCTCCCTCCTTCCTCTGCTTTTGTAAATATCTGTCAGTGTTTCTCTGTACTGGGCACTGTGCTGGGCGCTGGGGACAGCCTTTGTAGTGGAAAGGTTTCTGATCTGGCGAGAGAGACATGTCTAGGGGTTCGGTTCCCTCGGTACTCGGCCGTGTGCTACAGTAAGTGAAGCCACAGAACAAACGTGAAGGGTCTTCCTGGAGAAGCAGCTTTACTCCATGGAAGCGACGGGAAGCCTTTAACATCAATGAAATGAAAACCAGTATTTTGAATGGCAGAAAAAAAAGCACTAATTGTTAAATTAAACACAGGACTTCAAAAGAACGATGCCGGGATGGTACCAGGGAATCTTGAGTTAACTTTTCTGTTGCTTAGGGGAGTTCCTTTTAAAAAGCCTGAAGGGCACACATAAGTATATAACTACCACCCAAGAGGAAGAACTGTAGTTCCAAATCTCCAAGAATCTATGCACAATTCCAGGGAGGGGCGGCTCACCAGGGCGAGGGGCACAGTCACTATGGACAGAGGCGGCAGGTGCACACTTATCAGGACCTGTGGATGGCGCTGGCATATGAGAACAAGGAGTCTAGCAGCAGCTGAAGAAAGAGGTAGGTTTTGACAGCAAAGAGCCCAGGTGTCATGCTAGAGAGTTCCAGAAATCACTCACTCTCTTTGAAACTCTTTTTCTCTTGGTTCCCCTGTATTCTGATTCTCCTACTTCTTCTTTTTAAAAATATTTCTTTATTGATTTCAGAGAGGAAGGGAGATAGAAACATCAATGAGAGAGAATCATCGATCGTCTGCCTCCTGCACACTCCCTACTGGGGATCGATTGAGCCTGAAACCCGGGCACATGCCCTGGGCTGAAATCGAACTTGGGACTGTTTAGTCTGCAGGCTGACGCTCTATCCACTGAGCCAAACCAGCTAGGGCGATTCTCTTACTTCTTTGACAATTTCTTCTTACAGTTCCTTTGCTTATTTTCCCTCTGCAACATCAGTGTTCCCTAGAGTCCTTCCTGTCCATGTCTTCCTTTTTCTCCACACATGGATCGTTTCCTTCATCCTACTGCTTCAACTTCCTTCAGGCAGATGGCTTCCAACCTCCAGGCTCCTGACTCCCATTCTCACTGTGTGGCTCTCATCCGAATTGACGTATAGCCTTTCAAAACGAACATTCCTAAGCTGCCTCCATCACCGTCCAGCCTCTGCCTCCTTCCTGAGGCTCTGTCTCTGCCAGTCTTTCCAGTCTAGGTTAATGGAACCACCTGAATACAAACCTGAGAGTCTCCTGTTACTTTGCTCGTCACACCTAGAGCCAATCAGTGGCTGACCCTGCCAGCACACCTCTCTGTTATAAACCGCTGTTAAATACATCTTCTCCTTTAAATCTCCACCAGGGGATCTCAACTGAGCCGGGAGTTCTACTGCCTTCACCCCATCTGGGAATCACTGCCCATAAGGAGAGATTTCATTGCTGATGGGCATATGCTGTGCAACTGGACTGTGTGAGGGCAGAAAAAGGTTAGAATTCCCCTCTTGGTCATACCCCTCTTGGCCAACTGCAATAGCTAGTTAACTAGTCTCCCTCTAGAACCCACTCCACAATTCTGCAGTTATCTTTTTAATACAGACGTCTGATTCAAGATGACAAATTATTAAAATCTGTAAGACAAAAACTATTTCAGGATGAGAAGGAAAAAATAAGTGAATATTTACCCAATCTTGGGATGGGTAAGACTTTTTTTTAAAAAATTATTTCAAAGAGGAAAGGAGAGGGAGAGAGAGAGAGAAACACCAATGATGAGAGAGAATCATACTTTGCCTGTCTCATGCATGCCCCCCCCCCACTGGGGCCTGCAGCCCAAGCATGTGCCCTGACTGGGAATTGAACTGTGACCTCCTGGTTCATAGGCTGACAACCAACCACTGAGCCACGCCAGCCAGGCATTAAGACTTTTTAAAAGCATTCATGCAAAGGCTAAAGGAAAAGGAAGATTGGATTTTATAAAATGCAAAACTTCTGTAGAAAAAAATAATGCAATTTAAAAAGAGGAATTGGGAAAATACTTGCAACAGAATGAGGGATTAATAGTTCTAATATACAAAGAGCTCTTACAAATTAATAACCAAATGAAGGCATCAAAAAATAAAAAGAGGCAAAGGATATGAACAATTTCACAACATGTGACAGATGACAAGCAGAACATGGAGAAAGGATTCCATTTCATTTAAGAAATGTAGATGAAAACAATGGATATCAAAGTTTTTTCTCTGTCCAATTGACAAATTAAATCCAGTGCTGACTAATTTGGTACACGAGGCATGCTTATACTTGGCTGGTAACAGTATAAATTGGTACTTTAGAATGCTAATCTAGAAATATGTACCTGAAGCCTTGAAAAATAGACAGCCTTTGAACTCACAATTGCATTTTTAGGAATTCTTAAGGACACAATCATGGATATGAGTAACTATACCCCTTATAATGCTGAAAACAAAATATTCAAGATGCTCAACCATAAGGCTTGACAATCTAATCTAATAAAAGAGTAATATGCAAATTAACCATAACTCAGAGACACCCAAGCCACACCCACCAGCTAAGCCACACCCACCAGCCAATCAGATGGACTATATGCAAATTAACCCAGCCAAGATGGCTGCCAGCAGCCACAGAGCTGGAACAAGCAGGAGGCTTGCCCTGGTGATGGAGGAAGCTAAGGTTCCTGTCTGCCTGGGCCGGCTGTGGCAACAAAGTTTCCACAACAAACTTTCAATTATAGAAGATAAATAAACCCCAGAGACCTGCTTCCAGCCTAGGGCTCAAGGAAGCGCTGGGAGCTTGGGTTGTTAGGGGCAACCTGACACTGACTCTGGTTAAAGTAACAAAGTTTCAACTTTAGAAGTTAAATAAATCCCAGATACCAGTTTCCAGACAATCTCTCTGCAAACAGCCATCAGCCCCTCACCCAGGCTGGCCACACCCCCATGGGGTGAGGGTTTCCACTGGGGTGCTTGGCCAGCCTGCAAACAGCCATCAGCCCCTCACCCAGGCTGGCCAGGCACGCCAGCAGGTGGACATCCCCCGCGAGGTCCCAGATTGTGAGAGGGCACAGGCCAGACTGAGGGACACCCCCCCTCCAGACCCCCCCCTCCAACCCTGAGTGCACAAATTTTTAGTTAAATAAAAATAAAAATAAATTTTAGTTTGTTTTTAGTATGTGATACCATACAGGCATTAAAAGTTGTTCCAAAAAAGAATATTTAGTGACATAGGAAGACATTTTCAGAATGTCTGCTCTATACTGTTAAGTGAAACAGCAATTATAAACTAGAGAGTATCTGAAAATCTCACTTTTAGAAAACTACATACATATCTGTATGCAGAGAAGATAAAAAAATGTTAACAATGGTTTGAAAGTGTGCTTACAGGTTTTTTTCAATGTCCTTGTGTACATTTTCCAAAATTTCTACATATAGAGTTGCCTTTGTTATCAGAAAAAATACTGCGAACTAGAAACACAGAATTCCTGTTTTGGCTGTCTGTTGTCTACAGGAGGAAAGCCAATGGATCCCTTTGCCTGATATGCGGGGCCTCCACAGCCTGCTCTTCCCGCCTAGAGTCCCATGTCTGTGGCGTAGCCCATGCGCCCGTCCTCCAACAAGCCTGTGGTTTCAGACCTTTGCCTGCACAGCCACGCCCCTCCTTTCTTTCCACCACAGACTTCTAAAGGACCCCTCTGTAATTCCTGCTCTTTTTTCAATTCCAAAGGCCCTTGTCTGCCTCAGGGCCTTTGCATCAACCTCTTTTCCTCCATCCTGCCTGTATTGGTCTTCATAAGACCTGCTCCTTTTCATCTGTCACACCTTAAATGTCATCTCTTCACGTGGCCTTCTCCAACCACTCTATCCAAAATAATTCAGCTTCTTAGACCTCTGCTTGTTTCTCCTCAGCACTCACTACATTACAGAACTATTTCTATTCACTTGGTTTTGTGTGTTTGCCCCACGTCAGCATAAGCTCCAGGAGGGCAGGGGTTGTGATCTATGTAATCCAGACTTTCCCATGTGGTGGATGCACATGGATCTTTATGGGAAACATACAATCGGAAAACCCACTGTTCCGTCAAGCCTTCCTCCGTGTTCCCATGGGACTCTGTACTCTCATCTCCAGTGACCTGCCTCGACCTATGTATATGTCTTACCTCTAACACAGTAGTTTCTTTACGACTGTTCTCTGAAACAGGCTGTAGGTGCACTGAGGTGGAGACTGGGTACAGTGCCACGGCCTGGTGCCCTATGGGTGCTCGACAAGTGTGTGCTGGGAATGGCTGCGTGATGGGGCTCTGGAGGGCTCCACATGGGTGGAGGGAACCACTCCGGGAATGAGTGGCTGCTACCACTCACACAGGTGATGAGGTGCTACCTGTGGATTAATGTCAGCTCACATCACTTTGTGGCTACAAAAAGTTTTAACTACATTTTAGTAATTGGTAACTAATTCCTAAGCCTCAGATAAAAAAAAAAAAGTGAACTATAGCAAATCTACTATTGAGACCACAGAATTAAAAGAAGGGAAAATAGGAAGACTATAGGGTCTTTGGGTCTGTCAGAAAGTGAATGGCTCTAAATCCCGTAACCTAAAGAATTTACAGCCTCCCTGTGGGACCCTTCAGTGAATGTTCGTTTCTGTCCCAGTGTGCTCCCCGAGGCTTCACATATTTTACAGACAGACCGCGCAGGGAGATCACTCCAATGAAGGCAGCTTAAGAGTGAAATGGTCCAACTTAAGGATGATGATCATGGAGATGGTTAGTGACTTGAGGCAGAAAATGCTAGATCCAAGGTTTCTGCAGACAAGTTAGTGTCATAACATAAGCCCTTCACTGATCGCCTTACCTACCTTTGCGAAAAGTTGCCAAGCTGGACGGAGCCAGAAACAATATGTTGCAACGAGTCAGGGGTCAGCAACACTTTTCCGTGAAGGGGCGGAGAGGAAATATTTCAGCCTTGAAGGCCATATGGTCTGTGGGGCAACTAGTCCACTTGGCCATGGCAGTGTGGATGTAAACGAATGGGCATGGCTGCCTGCCCATACAGTTGTGTGGATAATGGATTTGAATTTTATGTAATGTTCAGGTGTCACAAAATATCATCCTTCTTTTGAATTCCACCCTCACCCAAACATTTATTATTTTTAAAAAATATATTTTTATTTTATTGATTTCAGAGAGGAAGGGCGGGGGGGAGAGAGAGACACATCAATGATAAGAGAGAATCATTGACTGGCTGCCTCCTGCATGCCCCACACTGGGGCAATGAGCCTGCAACCTGGGCATGTGCCCTGATTGGGAATTGAACCGTGACCTCCTGGTTCAGGGTCAACACTCAACCACTGAGCCATGCCGGCCAGGCTCCCCCAACCATTTAAAGCTGCAAAACCATCTTGGCGGTAGGCCAGATGGGGCCTGTGGGCCCATCTGCAGACCTCTGGGCTAGTTTATGGCAGCTGATCTGCATGGGCAGCTATGGGACAGAAACATGCTGAGGCAGGGCCCTGAGCTCAGAAGAGCAAGTCTACCCCCCGAGTGCCCAGGCCCCTTAGACACAATTTACTGCTGAGCACAAGCAGACTAGCAAATAGCCTCAGGCAGTAGGTGGCCAACACTGAGTTCAAGATGGAGCAACGCAGGAGAAAGACTGCTCTGCAAGTGAGCAGTGTGCGTTAACATTTGATTAAAAGCGCAGAAGCACATTCTATTAGTGCTTTCCACGGCATGATAAACAGAAAGGAAGCAATGAACATGCTGCTGGCCTCTCATGCCCGCCCCTGTGGTCTGAAACAGCAACCAAGCGACGCTCCATTCAAGGGCTCCCTGTGGGATGACACCCGCCGGCCGGAGGGCCGAGATGCCGTCCTTTCCCAGAGAAAAAGGCTTCCTCCGCAGTTCTCCCTGGTTTGGCTAGAGAACGAATTCCCAGGGAGATGAGAAAAAAGAGGTCATTTACCAGGTCCCTCTCTCCTGCCCCGCTCATTTCTATTTTGAAATGGGCTTCTGTTCTAAATATCCCTCTTTCTGCTTTAACGCCAGTGCCTCACATCTGAGAGGCAGAACCTGTGGTACAGGACGCAGTGGGGTGCAGACTCTGGAGCCTGACCGCCTGGGCGCCCATCCGCCGCTAATTAGCTGTGGGAGTGAGGTACCGCACCTCCCCGCGCCTCAGTATCTTCAGTTACAAAATGGGGAGAAAAGAACTCACCTTCTAGACTTGTCAGGTTGATACGAGTCAGCATATGTACAGTGCCTAGTATGGAGTAAAGATTGATAATTGCTAACTCTTTGTATTATCTTCATGCATATGCAAACACACAAACACACACACAAATTTTGATTTGATCCTTAAGCTGGCCAGGCATTACTCCCTTTTTATACGGAGCGATAAACTAAGATCTAGTGGCCCAAGGCCACTCAACTATGAATCTTTTTATTATGAACCAAACTGTCCTTCAGGGGATTCTAAATAACTGAGGGACTGAGTGTGACCTTCGATTTCCTGCCCTTTGCCTGTTGGGGACCTTCCTTAAAGAAAAGGTTGTATAAGAAAAAGTGTTTGTTTTTAAATAAAAAAATCACATATTTGTAATCCATATGCAATAGGAATCTCAATTATTTATCGGAAGGTGATTTTTCTTATATGCTTTATCACCATTACTTTTCTTTTACATTTCACTGTTTTCATCGTTAGTAGTCTTTGTACTATTTTTTTGGGGGGGGTTGTTTTTGTTAATCCCCACCAGAGGATATTTTTCCATTCATTTTTAGAGAGAGTGGAAGGGGAGAGACACAGAGAGAGAGAAACATCGATGTGAGAGAGAGACATCAATTGGTTGCCTCCTGCACACACCTCGACCAGGGCCTGGGCCAGGGAACCTGCAACCAAGGTACGTGTCCTTGACTGAAATCGAACCCGGGACCCCTCAGTCAGAGGACCGGCACTCTATCCATTGAGCCAAACCGGCCAGGGCTCTTTGTACTATTTTAAGCTGTTCTCTTTTTACTGATTACTTATTGATTTTTTTAAATATATTTTTATTGACCTCAGAGAGGAAGAAAGAGGGAGAGAGAGACTAAAACATCAATTATGAGAGAGAATCATTGATTAGCTGCTTCCTGCACGGCCCCTGCTGGGAATCGAGCCCACAACTCAGGCATGCGCCCTTGACCAGAATCGAACCCTGGACCCTTCAGTCCGCAGGCCGACACTCTATCCATTGAGCAAAACTGGCCAGGGCTATCATCGCTTTCTTGAAATGTAATTATGTCTATTCCTAGACAAAGAATTCTGAATGAAGTACTTCTTGACTTCTCAGCCCTCGGTCCTGCATTTACCCATGTGCTGCTTACTACGGGGGCAAAGCAGTTCTTCCCTACTCACCCTCATTCAACCGCAAACGTGCAGTGTGACGAGCGGCATATGCTCATGGTGAAAAATTAAACTGTTTTGGGAGAAGCCTAATCCCTTCTTTATGTGTATGTATGTTCACTGATTCATCTGGCCATGGAAGGCAATTGTTTTTTCTTTCAAATTTTCCTTGGTTACCAAGCAATTACTGACAGTAAGTCAGGAAGCATAGAGAAGTAAAGAAAAACAAAAGCACCTTGAATTAATCATTTCGGTCTATTTCCTTCTACTTTCTTTTAATGCAGATTTTCTTTCCGAAGTTGTGACCACAATTTGGACAATATATCACGTACTTAAAAACGGACAAGTGTGTCCTTTGACAATAAAAAGTTCTAAAAATGAGTTTACACGGCTGTAAAAACTCTCATCACATGGCTACACAAATTTAGACATGCCTCTAATGTTTAGGTCGTTTCCAGTTTTTCACTCTTTATAGATCACTGCCATGTGCATCTTTATGTATAAAATTTTGCTCACGTTTCTCATTACTTTCTAAGGACATATTTGGAGGTTGTAAGTCCGAAAGATATGAGCATTAATAAATTACGCATGTTTATTTCTTCCTCTGACTCTAAATGTACAACATGACCCTTGAAATAACCAACAGAGAAATGCTGGCCTCTCTGACTGCATCCTGTCCTAGCCTGCTCTGTCCCACGGCCTTCAGGTAACTGAAGGGCTTCCTGCATTTAGAGATCCTAATCATTACAGGAATGCTGTTTGCAAAGACACCCCCTCCCCTAACAGAACCTTTCCGGAGGCGATAAGGGATTTACGCATTAGTTATCAAAGACTTAAGGGCACATTAACCAGGGTCAACACACTGGGCACAGTCTTGCCCCCAACCCTGCTGGTGCCCAGATCTGTGTGGTCATCAGCCACCTCTTGCTCCTTCTATTTTCCCTTCCTCTGACATAAAAGAAGCCTAAACTCTGTCCTTTCTCACGATGGACTTGAGGATCAGGTCTCCCATCTTCTTAGTCAAACACATGGTCTTCTGCGGGTAACATAACCACTCCTAACATTTTTTTTCCCCTTTTGGCCTTTTTTAAGGGCGGGAACCTCGGAAAGACTTTTGATTCAAGCTTTCCAATGGTTTTCCCGATTTGTATCAATCACCTGTTTTAGCTGCAATAAATCAATGCAGAATCTTACTGCATTCTTGCTAATGTAGACTGTTACCGTTAAAATAAGCTACACTGACTTGACGAAGAAAATGGTATCTTACTGTTATGCCAACACATTTTTGATTACTAATGACGTTGAAATTTTTTTCAGATGTTTACTAACCATTTGTGTAGCTCGGTGTTTGTGTGTGTGTGTGTGTGTGTGTTTGAAGTGTTCATTTTCTTTGCTATACTGCATCAGTGGAGGATGAGGATACCACAAGACTCCGTGCATTTGAACACCAGCAGGAATGATTTCCAAGGGAGTAACAGGAGGTCTGTTTTATGCAGGAAGAGCGTAAGAGGCAGCTCCCTCTGCTCTTCTTGGTGCCTCCACTGCACACATGACATTCAGTCTTAACATGCTACGTATTGGTTTAGGATGAGCCACTAAAATGTCCTAGCTGGGTTTGCTCAATGGTTAGTGGGTCAGCCATGGGACTGAAGGGTCCTGGGTTCTATTCCAGTCAAGGGCACATACCTTGTTCCTCAGCAGTAGGCTCAATCCCAGGACCCGGTCAGGGTACATATGCGAGGCAACCAATTGATGTGTCTCTCAGATTGATGTTTCTCAATGTCTTTTCCCCTTTCTTCCATTCTTTCTAAAAATCCATGGGAAAAATATCCTCTGGTAAGGCTTAACAAAACAAACAAAAAAACAAAAATATGAGCCACTAAGTATTTGACTTAACGTATCAGGTGTTTTAAACCTTACTTGTTTTCTATGATGCTCATTTTGGTTCATTATGATTCTTGCTGGGCTAAAGGCTACACCGAGAATATAAAAGTAGCAAGAGTTGGTGAGATGCATCGACGAATGATTGACTCAAATCTGCGTTGCTGGAAGTCTGTCTGCAGCCTCTATTAGTCTGTCTGCCTTGGACCATTAGGAGGTCATTTGTAGAAGCACTTCCCGCGGTACAATGCCCGAAACCCGTGACCCGCGTGGAGGCCTCATCGCCACGGGGTGGGGCTCCGGCCTGGAGGCGGTGAGCAGAGCGCAGGCACAAGAGCTGTGGGTCATCCCCCGTCTCCATGCGCTCCCTTCACAACTTGGTCCAAATGGGCCGAGAAGGGGGCTGTCGGCCCGCAGGTGGATTTCCTTACCCAGTTTCTAATCGCTCACACCCAGCTGGGTATGAGGCCGACACCGACGTGCAGCAGTCACTTAGGAAAATCTCAGCACGCGTTCCCTCTCCTTCCTAAGCCCACACCCTGCACTCAGCAGTGGTTGTTAAGTGGCGATACTGTCAGGGCTGCGGTGCGGTGGACAACCCAGGATGAGTTCCACATCCTCCCTCCCTCAACCGAGCCACCCACCCATCTGCTTTCTCCTTCCTCTCCTCCTTGGATATGTATTTACTGCTTCCTGTGCTAGGTGTAAGGGTGACTCAAATACACACACGACATAATCCCTGTTCTCCGTGAACTTGGAGTTCCCTGGGGTGACAGACCAAGCACACAGCTAACTATAAAATGAGTGACAACAGAGATGACAAATAAAGAGCCCCAGAGGCCCTCCCCATGGCTTCGCGGTCAGCCCTTCCACTAAGGACTCACTCGAGAGGCACAGCCCCGCTGTGTCCTGGGATACCGCACAGAAGGGGGGCCCACAAGGCTGCCTGCATTCTGCTGTCACTGTCACGGAGGGAATTTGAGATCCTGGAGACAACATGTTCCTCAATTGCACCACGATGCACAGCAGCCCATCAGGACGGCTGCAGCGTTTCCTGTCTCGTGGTGCGCAGAACTAGAAACTGTCTCCTTATCTAGAAAACACTATCTTGTGCTAAACCTGTTCCATAGAGAAAAGGTTGTCCTCTGTAGTCACGGAAGGCCTCCTGGCAGCATCCACTGTACGATGTGGTTCCCAACTCAGTCCCTCTACCACCTCGCCCTGCCTTGGGAAGAACTGATTCTGCAATAATCATGGTGACAATAATAATCCAATGAGCCACCACCAGCCGAGTACCTACTATGTGTACACCTGAGCTAGGCGCTTGGCTAGACCAAACCCAACAATGGGTGAAGCAGGCATTGTCTCTCCTCAGTGCGCTGACGAGGAAGGACAAGGGATCGAGAGGTCAAATTAAGCATCCAAACTCTGGCCCACAGATGGGCTCCAGTGGCGTCTCGGTCCAAAGCCTGGGCTCTGCCTGCCGGTCTCGCCGCTTCTCAACACAAACACGCGGGGCCTCATGCTGTCACCCTGCTCAGTCTCAGAGGCCAAGCAGCCCAGGGCCAGGAGGAAGCGTGTGTGCGCCAGAAGGTGGGTGGACCACAGCAGCACACCCACAAGGTGCATTTACCGACAGTGACCTGCTGTGATGGGCTGTGCCCGGCTGGATCAGTCGTGCAAATGAGGCCACCGACACGGGCTGGGTCTCCCTGGCTTAGAGACACACCCCAGTCCGAGTCATCTAGCTCAGAGACGCAGTCACTGGTTTCACACAGAGACAGCTGAGCAGTGTGGGTGACTTGGTAAAACCTGTTTGTAAGAGCAGGAAAGCGACTCGAAGGGCATGTCGCAATCCTGGCCAGGAGCAGCTTCCTAGAAAAGGTCACGCAGACTTCCAGCCCCAACGCAGGCCATCAGAGCTCCTCTCCATGGCTCAGCCTTTCTCCAAAAATGTCCCAAGACACCCCCCCCCCCCCCCGTAATTCTCAGAATCTTCTTTACGTCTCTGTGATGTTGTGTGTGTGTTTTAAATATATTTTTTATTGATTTCTGAGAGGGAGAGAGAGAGAGAGAGAGAGAAACATCAGTGATGAGAGAGAATCACTGATCAGCTGCCTCCTGCATGCCCCACACTAGGGATTGAGCCCGCCACCTTGGCATGTGCCTTGACTGGGAATCGAACTGTGACCTCCCAGTTCATAGGTCGATGCTCAACCACTGAGCCACACCATCCAGGCTTGTGTGTTTTTTTGTTTCTGTTCAAACGCAGGTTGGTAGATCGCTAGCTAGTGTTATTTCAGAAAATTCTCAAGAACGTAAAAGACGAACACACATTCAGATCACCCATGCAACTTTCATGCTGTTCAAAAATTACCCCTGAAGACGGAGGCATTCTTATAATCAATACTTAGGCAAGTTTATGTCCAGACTATGGTTAAGAATACAGTTAGCTTTCAAGGCAAATGGTAAAGGCCGCTTCTCTCTGTGGAGAAGTTCTCTTCGCCACCTCTAGTCTCTTCCTTCTACAAACTGCCCTCTCATAGCTCTGGGATCACCTTTCCAGAGCAGGTATCTGACTCCTTGGCACAGAGTGTAGGCAGGTGGCCTCGTCACTTCTCACAGTCTGGGACGCTCCTGAGAGTTAAAGGTGGCGGCTCATTAATTATCCAGGCGTAAACCAGAGCTGTCCCCTGCAAGCTGCAGCCTAGGCTCATCCCGCCGAGGTGCCCTACAAGCTGCCCTGCCTCTCCCCTGCCCTTCCTGAGCACTGGGCTCTGCACCTGGGCCCTGCCCTGCATCTCTGCTGGACGAGGGCACACTTCCAGACCAGCTGCGTCTCCAAGGCAGCACTGGGGGCCGGCCTCTTTCCCAGGCACCTTTTAGCACATCACTTTCTGGAGCATCAGCATTTGTTTACCACGAACACTGTCTTCTGCAGACTGTGAGCTCTCTGAGGGCAGGGGGTTTAAATCCTCCTTGTGGGGACTGCCAATGTGCAGAGGGTGTTTCTTATGCTCTAAGTACTCCGTAAAAATTAGCTGAGAATGAACAGATAAATTGGAGCATCTAGTATCTTTTCAGTAATACATCGAGATCTGTGTTGTGAGCAAATGTTTATGACGCCAATGTTTTCTCAGGGACCCACTGACTGTCCTGGTATCACAGAAACTTCAGTCTGATTGCCAGCTGAGTGAGCCTACAGAAAAATAATCCTCCATGAGCAATGTGTTTTCTCAGTGGTGAAGACAGCAACAAGCGTATTTCACTTCCATTGTTCGCTGGGGAGAGCATTGCTCTAGGCCAAATGCTCAGCCTGATATAGGCAATGACTCATCTCAGAAGTGTACTGAGTTGTGCTGGGTCCAAAAACTCAGACCCCAGACTTGAACTCACCCAGGGTGCTTTCAGACCCGCAGGGCAAAGCCTGTAGCATTATCTGCTGTTGAGAAGAGTCTGCGTGAAATTCCCGGGTGGCTCTTCCCCACCTAACCTGTTTCTTACCAGGGTGCACACCCCAAGGAAGTGAAAGGAAGTTCCCCAGACGGACGGACGGACGGAGAACGTGCCCTCCCACTGGGTGAGCCATGAGTACACGCCCAGTAGCGTGAATTCCCATCTCAGTAAGGTTTTCCCTCTCCGCAAGCCTTAATCTCTGAGTCATGAGCAATGATCGGCACATCTTCCTAAATCAGAACGTCCAGGGACTTCGGAGAGTGATGAAGTGAAGGCAACTGCGTCACCCCACTATGACGGCCTTTCCCCTGTTGTGATGTTCAGCACACATAACTGGTATAGAATAGCCAGGAAACAGGATCTGTGACTAATGGAGAGATACAAGTGCAGAGGATGAGTATATGAAGGGACCCCAGGGTAAGTCTCAGATGGTGACAGCTGTTCCCACAGCCCTGAGAACTGGAAGGATCCACAGCACAGGGAACTGGTTTAGAAACAGGATCACATTTTCTTCGCGGATGTTTAAGGTCATGAAATACATCACCAAGAGAGCAATGGAGTAGATTCCTCCGGAGGTCTCTAAGGTCAGAGCCGGGAGGAAGCAGTCAGGGATGAGTTTTGTTTAAATTCAGCCGTAACAGGCATGAAACTTCTAGCCCCTCCCAACCCTGCAGTCTCAGGATTCTACATCCATCGCCAGGGAAAGATGAGACGAACCCAGGACGAGAGGGGCCTCAAGTTATCTGAGCTGCTTCCTGTCAAAGGCATAAGACTTCTAATTTTAGGTGCCACTAAGGATGAGAAGCAGCGATACTGGGAGTCTTCCATCGTTTAATCTGCCTCCGACAGTCAAAAGCCTGCCCTGATGTTCAAACTTCCTTGGGGTCACACGGAAAACAAGATGGTACCCTCATATCAACCCTCATGTCCAGCCAGTTAAGGTTATCGTGCTTGTGAAGGCTCTTCCAGCATTCTTCATGCTTTCAAAGCTACTGTTGTAAAGTTCAAGAAAATCTCAAAAACTGTGTGACATCCTAGTTTGACACGACTACTCTGCAGAGATGGATTCCATTAACACCAAGTTCTGGGGGCTGAGGCATTCGATGAAATGGGAAGGAGTTAGGGATGGATCCTGGATGGAGTTTTTTAAAAAACTGGTTTTGGAAAGAGAGACGGAGGGAGAGAGAGAAACATCGATGAGAGATGATCGGCTGCCTCCTGCTCGCCCTCTAGTGGGGATCGAGCACATAACCCTGACATGTGCCCTGAAGGGAGTCAAACTGTTGACCTCTTGGTTCAGGGGATGAGGTTTTTAACCAACTGAGCCACAGCAGCCAAAGCAGAACCTGGATGGAATTTTAACACCACATTCCTGCTCCTAACACACTTATGTCCTAAAGGTGCCTATTAATGCCATCGCCAATCTTCCATGAGCACGAGCCACCGAGCACACATGACTGTTGTTGGGGAAGAAAGAAGTAACAGATGAGAAAGGCCAGGTAGAGAAAGGGCTGGCTCTAGTGAGGAAGGGGTCTGGGAAGAAAGGGTGGGTCAAAAGGAGAATCAGAAGTCACAACAACAAATGCGCTAACAGGACGGAGAGACAGGGAAATAAAAACAGGCAGAAGAGAATTTTTCCTCCTGGAATGTATCTCAAAACATCACTTGAAAGAGGCCTTAACCAGGTCGTTCTCTGGGTCACGCTAGGACAGGTGAGTCGGTAGGAAGTGTGCCCAGGGCTTGCTGGCAGGAGAGACTGCAATGCAGCGAGGGGGGAGAAGCAGGTGCAAGCAGGGGCGACAGTGAAGGCAGGTGGGTGAGTGAAGGAAATTTTGTTTATTGGTACGTGGCCAATGAACTGGCCACAAATTTCTAAAATACACCCTTGCAAAGCTCTATAAGACCCTCTCCTCAGCGGTCACTTTCAAATTATCTCTTTCTGCTGCTGCCACTCCTCTGCTCCTAGGGACGGCTCTGTGCTGAGCTTGTCTGCCTCTCCAGGAGCTCTCAGTTCCACTAGGTTTGCCACATGGCCCAGGAAACCTGTAAATTCTAGGCGGGACTGGGATGCTTCTCTAGAAGGTGGTAGAGGCCACGGGACAATTAAAACGAGCAATTTAAGGAAACGAGAAACAGTGCAACTTCTCCAGGTCAGCAGAGGAACGGACCGCTAATTTCCTTGGGACACGTGGTAACACCCCCCAACCACCTTCTGGCAAATTTTAAAATGAAAAAATTCTTATTCTTTTGAAGAAGTAAGACTTTGAACACCCCACACCACCGCCACCATTCAACTAGCTTGGGGAAAACAAAAAGCACTTCCAAACCACATGCAGAAAATCGGCTTTTGTTGAGGCAATTACGAACATTACCCTTTTATTCTACAAGAAACCAACGCACACAGCGGGCTGAGAAAAAGCAAAGGCAATGAATGGTTCCTTGACCTACGGGCTCCGTGCTTTCCTGCTCGCTTTAAATTGCTTCTGTTTTTAGTTCTTTTGAAGGTTGACTTCAATCACCCAACAATATGCTGACCCTGCTTATCCATTTCAGCTGTTATGCACGGACTTCCTTTCCTGACAGACCTGCATGAAGTCATAACCCCCTCTCATCTTCATCGAAAACGTGATATAGTTCTGATTATCTTGATCACGTTAGACGACATGTGTATCCTCTCTCTTGTTCCATCAGCGAGAAACCAGTCTTCTTTGCCCGGGAACGAGGCGAGGCTGTCAGCATCCCAACTTCCCTTGAGCACTTCTCCCTACGCCCACCTCCTGTTGGCTGTGCTTTTACATCCTCCAGGTTGTGAGCTCCTGGTTTTTCCTCCGAAAGGTGCTCCTATAGGAAGTATCCCGATCTCAGTCACCACCAACCTACCTAACCTACCTACCGGGGGCTCCGGCCAGAAAACCATCCTCTCCTCTCCTCTCACCCCAACCAAGTCTCGCCGTGGCTTCCTCCAGAATATATTCTTGCCATCTCCAGTGCCAGATGCCAGTGCAAGTCCTCCCCTCTCTTCCCCGGACCAGCCACTCATTCTACGAGAGAATCCACCCACTGCAGAATGGCCAGAGGGACTTTTCTGAAACGGAAACGTTCTGAAGGACCGATCAGATCACATCACTCCCCCTGCTAACAGATGGTCGCTCACTGCAGCCTCTGCACCACTGTCCACAAGGCCTCGAATGATCTATCCCTTATCTCCATTCTCCTACATCCTCCCCCTCGTTCGCTTTGCTCCAGCCAGACGGGTCCCTATCTTTTGACTGTCACAGCTAATTCCAGTTTTAGGGCCTTTGTTCCTCTGCTTGGAAACACCCCAGATCTTTCCCTTCTTCTCAACCTCCGAATCCTAACTCAAGTGTCACTCCCTCTGAGATCTCCCACGTGAGCAGAGCTGCTCCTGCCCTCTACGCTCCATCATGTTATCCTTATTTCCTCTTCTCCACCGCACTCTAGACATCACCCTACTTATGTGACGTGTCACTGTGCACCTCCTTTCTAGAATGTGAGCGCTGAGAGCTATTTTGTTCATGGCTCATATCCCCATCACCTGGAACAGTGCCTGGAACATAGAAGGCATTAAAAACAATACTGACTATTACCAACTCAGTGTTCTGTAACATGAGTAAGGCTTCTATGCTTTGACTAAGATTTATACCAAAAGTCGGAAATAAAGCAGTGTTTTATTACTGCAACCATGTAATTATTACTCACTACTTAAGTATATTCTCTCCTGAATGCTCCCCCACCTCCAGGAATTTGTAATTATCTTTTCTCTATCATGGCCTTTTATTATAAAGGATAGAATAAAACTCCTTGAGTTTTCCAGGTGCCCAATTCATGGAAATCCTCTATATTTTTCTTCTGATCTGGACTGACGGCTCACTAAGTCTGTATTACAAATTTCATTTCCCTCCTGATTTATATCTACTACCTCTCGGCTCTCATGTCTTTCTCTTTCTTTTACCTTAGTCTGCAGGAATAGAGTCCCAGTAAACTTTCTAGGAAAAGGTGCATGAAAAGCCTCTGCTTGTCTGACCATTTCCCGCCCCCCCTTGTTTATTATTTTAATATTTAAATATTTTTATTGATTTGTAGAGAGAGAGGAAGGAAGAGGGATAGAGAGATAGAAACATTGATGAGAGAGGAACATCATCAATCAGCTGCCTCCTGCAAGGCCCCTACTAGGGATTCAGCCTGCAACCGAGGTATGTGCCCTTGACCAGTATCAAACTTGGGACCCTTCAGTCTACAGGCCGATGCTCCATCCACAGAGCCAAACTGGCTAGGGTGCTTATTATTATTTTTACATCACACTCGACTGATGCTTTGGCTGGGTGAAGAATTACAGGTTGACAATGCTTTCTGCTTAGTGCTTTAAAGAAAAATTTCCATTGTCATTGGCATCTGGTATCAGTGAAGCACATTCACATACATGCACACTCTCAGGGATAGTCTCAATCTCAGTGGGGACTTTCCATGAAAGACACTTACAGTAGAGAAAAGAAGCACACACACACACACACAAATAGTAATAAATAAAGAGAAAGGAAGCACAACTGTGACAGCAGAGGCCAAGACTACTCATGTGGATGCACACAAGAAGGCATTCTGGAACGCTAGCTTACTTAAATGAACTGAACTAGGTTGAACTGTAACATGTTGGGTAAAGAAATCCAATGTCATTTCTCCCAAACACAGTGTTTCTATAAATTCTTCTCTTGATCGGGCTCAGTACTTTTGTGCAAGGCTTTTCCTAGTAATTTCCTTAGCAAACCTCTTATCCACAGCACTCCCCAGTTCACCTTCATGGTTCTCAGCACGACTGTGACTGCTTCTCACTGTCCATTTGTGAACTCTGTGTAAGGGACAGTGTCTTGCTCCCGGCTGTGTCTCTGGTGTCTGGCTCATACAGAAGTCCTGGCGCTTGGGAGTTGGGGCTCACTCTACAGGTTGAGGAAACGAAAGCAAAGGCATACGAAGGCGAGGTGCAGCTGAACCCCTCTGAGAGCCAGGGAGGCGATCCATGGTTAGTGTTTCAGGCCTCCAGTCCTCACAGAAAGACAAGGGCTTTCAGAGACCACGAGCTTTGGAGCCAGAGAACTTGGGTTTGACTTGGAGTCTACTCTGCCACTGATTAGCTATGTGATGGGGACAATCATGGATAGGATCTGCATCCCAATTTCTTCACCTGTAAAATGGACGTAAGAATGTCTACTTTGTAGTAGGGTGACTTTGAAGATTAAAGCAGATAATTTATGTAAATAAATTGACAAATAGTAGGATCTTGAAAGTAGTTAATAAAAGCACTAAAAGGTAGATACCTAATTAAACCTAAAGCACTAATTTTGATGGGGGGGAAAAATCCAGAAATTATATCCTGTTTTGCATGAAAATATTCTACAGTGAAAGTGAAATAATTAACAAGTTTCCAAATCTGAGGCTCCTTGAGGTCCAGATATGTCCTTCCTACCCTCCTGCAGTTGGTTCCACCACCACCACCACCTTCGACTGACCTTGCTACACAGCTCAACCCATTAAAAAATCATTAGGTAGGGCCTCAAGCTACAGTCTGACATCCAATTTCTTCTGTGTCCTTTTACTCACTGATGAAAAATTTGAATGACTAAAATAGAAATTAATGAGGTTTTACGTTTATGCTACATCTTGTTTGGTTAAATAACATCAAATATACAAGTGGTGTGATAAAATACAGCGAGGAAAGAGACTCTTGGGGTGACTTATAGACGTCGATCTTGTTATTTTAGCCCCATGAAATGCAGTGAGTTCTCTGCTGGGGGGGAGTTGCTCCCTTTCCCCCTTATACCATAGCCTTCCCTGACCATCCCCTCTGGGGTGGGCTTCTCCCAACTTTGTTTTGCCTCCATTATCCTGTAAGGATTCCTGTTCCTTTTCTTTGGCACTTTCCTGGATGACCACGCTTCAGAGAAATGAGAGTTAGACTGAGGGTCAGGACACAATGCCCCCGACAGACTCCAGAATTCCCAGGACGATTCACTGCTCAGCCACCTCCAGCGGCAGTCAGTCCACAGGGCTCTGCACGCCCACAGCAGTGGCAAAGGAAATAGGGCTTTTTATAAGGAAGGCTCCTTCTTTCAAAGGCGAGGTTAACATCAAGGGAGCATTTTCTGTTTTGGTTTGTGGTCAATCAATATCCTCCTCTGAGAGACAGTTGACAACAGCAGGGGAGCCGGAATCAGGCAGGCAGGAACCTCAAAGCCACAAAAAGCCTTCCATTTGGTTCCTTTTTACCTACGAAAGGGAATCCACTAATAGAATCCGGGAACAAAACTGCAATAAATTTAGCTCACTGCTCGGGAGACCAGGGGTGAGTCAGGTGGAAGGAGAGGAAGGGTGTCAAAGCATCTCTCTTCCCCAATGTGCAAGACAAAGAACACCCCAGAACTGACAAGTCTGATGCTCTGCCCTACTTGCTATTAATGACGGCAAGGTTTTTTGTTGTTGATGTTCATTTTTGTTTTTTAATATTTTTATTGATTTCAGAGAGGAAGAGAGAGGGAGAGAGAGAAACATCAATGACGAGAGAGAATCATTGATCGGCTGCCTCCTGCACGGCTCCTACTGGGGATTGAGCCAGCAACCCGGGCATGTGCCCTTGGCCAGAAATGAACCCGGGACCCTTCAGTCCGCAGGCTGATGCTCTATCCACTGAGCCAAACAAGGAAGGGCCAGATGGCAAGTTTTTAAAACCACGAGGATTTATATTTAAAGGAACCTGGGTCTCCTGACCTTCTTATGCCTCTATCCAGGGTGGAAGCAACAAAGGACAGCACATTTAGGAACATGCATTAAAGGCACCGGCCAAAGCCTTCTGAGGACAACTGTGACTTCCTAACTCTGGTTTTTCATAAAAGGTGACAGCGTTTTCTAAAGAGCACAAGACCCTGAAGAAAACTCTGTACCACATGCCACGCACACCGCACGCACTGCTCTGGGTAAGAAAACGGCCTCATTGGCCTGAAGGATATGAGGGGTAGTCTCTGCGCCTGTGAAATGTGCTTCTGTGGACTGATACTCAGATTTTCTTGATCTGATGAACATCGGCTCTGGTTTGTGACTGAGTATCTTTTATTTATTTATTTAATAAATATATTTTATTGATTTTTTACAGAGAGGAAGGGAGAGGGATAGAGAGTTAGAAATATCAATGAGAGAGAAACATCTGTCAGCTGCCTCCTGCACACCCCCTATTGGGGATGTGCCCGCAACCAAGGTACATGCCCTTGACTGGAATCGAACCTGGGACCTTTCAGTCCGCAGGCTGACGCTCTATCCACTGAGCCAAACCGGTCAGGGCCTGACTCTCTTTTAAAAAGGACACAGACTGCAGACAAGGTGGAGGGTCTATCAATTAATCAAGGTTTGTCAGGATGTTTCATTTATGCCTTTCCTTCTGCTGAAGGTATTCTTTCAGGCTTGCATTCTGCTCTCCTGAACGGATGGCTATCACTGATCTCACCACAAGGCTAACTTTATTTCCCAAGGATTCACAGTTGAGTCACAAAGCGGTGAACATGACTTAGCTCCCACTAGTGACAGCGGGAAAGAGCGTCCAAGTAAGAATCCAAACAGATGGAACCTTCGAGATTCAGAAACCAGTTTCAAAGAGACTCCAGAGTTAGGCAAGAGCATCGGGTCTGGTTCTGGTCGAGGGCACATGCCTGGGTTGCGGGCTCAATCCCCAGTGGGGGGCATGCAGAAGACAACCAATCAATGGTTTTCTCTCATCAATGATGTTCTCTCTCTCCCTTCCTCTCCAAAATCAATTAAAAAAAAAAAAAAGCTTAGTTTTACAAAACAGTTGGCAGAAATTGTATATGAGAATGTAGCAGAATATGGCTTCTGTAAAACAAGTTACTTGGTAAAAAAATATTTCCCTTTGCCCTGGTTGGTGTGGCTCAATTGGTTGGACGTGGCTCCATGCATTGAAAGGTTGCCAGTTCAATTCCCGGTCAGGGCGCGTGCCTGGGATTCAGGCTCGATCCCCAGTACGGAGTGTGCAGGAGGCAGCAGATAGATGTTTCACTCTCACATCGATGTTTCTCTCTCCTTTCCTCTCTCTTAACAAAATCAATGGAAAATATCCTCAGGTAAGGATTAAACAAAACAACAACAACAGTGCTTAGAATGAGCAATGACTCTTTCTGGGACAAGTACAGGTGATGGACAGAATCTTGGTTCTGTGCAAAATTGTTGAGTCTCATCTAATTTCTAATCTTCACCCCTCCTTTTCTCTGCAACTCAGCCTATTCACTCCTCACACCCCACACTGGGGATCAAGCCCGAAACACAGGCTTGTGCCCTGACCAGAAATTGAACTGTAACCTCCTGGTTCATAAGTTGACGCTCAACCACTGAGCCACACCAGCCGGGCCTGACAGAAGTCTTAAACTCTTCTCATATCAGTTCTATTTTCTGCATTACCAACTGTGTCATTTCTACAACTTGAAGGTTGATTTACAGTCTTTAATATCTTTACTTACTTTATGCAAATCAGTGAACCTTTTAATTTCTCAACCAGCCCCTCTTCATCGCGGTCTGTCATGTGACCTTTGGTATGCTTCTATGCCTCCTTGAATTTTACTTAGAATTTTATTTAGAATGCAGACAGCTTCTACAGTGTGGATTTCCTGGGACAGTCCCTTTCAGAAATAGGCTTTCTTCTCCTTTTAAGTCTACAGCCTGCACCTTTCTTTCTAGGCCTCATAACTAAGGAGACATCTCTTCAGCCCTGGGGCTCTCCCACAAAAGGGGCGCGTGGATTCTCCTGGGTTTCTCCTTACAGCCCACCTCTTTGTAGTTAGAACCCATTTCTCAGCTTTCAACCTGGAGAGCTGGCTCATGAGCACAGCCTCTACTTGTGGTTTTGAAGCCTTTTACTTATTGTGAAGCTGCTGTTCTGAGAAGTCCCTACATCTTACTTCCTTGTCAGCTTAATGACAAGGAGAGTCTGGAATTATTTCTAGTTCTTTAGTTGTTAAAAAAAAAAAAAAAAAAGGAAACGAAAAACTGCAACCGCTAGCATACAACATACCCATGGCTCTTCAAGTCTACAGCTCTTGTAGCGGCTGATTTAATATCTCAAAGTACCAAGTCGCTTCTGTCCCTAGATGTATTACATCAACACAAGACGAGGTATTCATAAAGGGGAGGAAACTGTAAAAGAGTTCTTTCATGCGAAAGCGGACCGAGTTACTACTATCTTTTGGGGGGCAAGAAGCACATTATCGGTGGGGAAGGACTAGGAGTATTCCGCGGCCAGTGGGCCCCATCGGCCGGCTTCGGTACTCAGCCATTGTCTACTGAGAGCTTTCCGAGTGCCAGGCACTGACCTGAATGCTGGAAACTACAGTGAACAACAGAAATAAAGTCCTTGCTAAGACGGGTTTTATATTCTAGTTGGAACATATGTGATAAGAAACGAATAGGTAAGGGTGCAGCGTGAGCCAGAGCTGAGAGCCGTGTGAGGAAAGGAAGCAGGGCAGAGGGCAGGGAGTGCCGGCTGGGAGCTGCTATGCTCTACAGGACGTTTAGGGACGGCCTGCTGAGGTGACCTGTGAGTGGAGGCGAAGGATGTCCTCTCAGGGGACCTCTGCCTGAGTAACATTTCTGCTTCCATCTCTACGAGAAGTTGGCACCTCTTTCTGTGTTTTCATGTGTATCTCTACTGGGAGGCAGAGGAGGGTGAATTGCTGTCACTGTAAATCAGATGCCTTCAATAATTACGATTTTAGCCCAGCTGGTGTGGCTCAGTGGTTGAGCATTGATCTATGAACCAGAAGATCATGGTTTGATTCCTGGTCAGGGCCCATGCCCGGATTGTGGCCTTGATCCCCAGTGAGGGGTGTACAGGAGGCAGCCGATCAATGATTCTCTCTCATTATTGATGTTTCTCTCTCTCCTTCCCCCTTCCTCTCTGATATCAATAAAAATATATTTAAACAAAAAAAGGAAAAAATTATAATTTTAAATGGCCAAATACCCCATTAGGGAGATGGACCATAATTTAATGAATCAAACCTCTACTGCTGGCTGCCTACATTATTTTCAGCCTATCCTTATTTTACTTCTATATTTTCAGCTGGAATTTAAACTATGATTAGCAGCCAGGCATTTAAGGAGAGCAGTTTGGGACTACAGATCGAGGGCTATGGAAACCTGGATTCAGGGTCAGGAACAGAGAAGGGGAGACCCAAAAGGCAGCAGCAGGAAGGGGGAGAGAGCAGCAGGAGCAGAGGCCTCTGGGAGGTGCCTCCCTCCTCTGCTTCCTCCACCGCTGGCCAGGAGGCCTCTCTTCCCGACCTCTGTATTCTCCTGGCTGCAACTACTGGCTGGCTTATCGATCTGCGTCTACCCGTGAGTTAAAAGGAACAATAGCAAAATATAACAGAGAAACAGGTCAAGTGGTTCAGTTAAAACTCAGTAACGGTGCTCCTTTCACTAAGCAGATATTCAGAAAACTGCCTATGAAAAACAAGAAGCAGATGGCACTGACTTCTGGCTTTCCTCCACTCACAGAACAGGAAAAATAAGTTCCAATGCCCGCGACTGGGGCTCTGCTGAGGTTTCCAGCATCCAGACAGGCAAATGCCTGGGCAGCTGCGTGAGGCAGATGGGTCCTCTGACAGCCGAATAGCGCAGCGTTTCTGGTGACTCCCTCGTTAGGGCAGCCAGTGTCAGCCCATCTGGTTGCTAACGGGCAGGAAAGCTCATTACCAGCAGGTAGTCACTGCTGGGATGCGGTAGGAAAGTCCAGTCAGCTATTTCAGAACCTCGGCGGAGCACGCTGGCCCGACCACCCCAGGAAGGACACCGCGCACAATGGGACCGTACAGAACCCGGTACTCCAGGAGGCTTCATTGGCTTCCTATCAAGGTAGTGGAATGCCATGCGACGGATCACTCGCTTAGAAAGCGCTTTTGTTCTCTGCTGCTTTTCTAAACAGGAAAGGAAAATAACCATGACTTTAAAGCCATCAATACCATGCTGCAAAGCCAGCTGCCATTTGTTTATTGTTAAAATGAAAAAAATTCTGCTAAGTAACATATATTTACTGCAAAACACTTACAGTGAAAAATAAATAAATCTCCCTCCTACCTCTTTTCCAGCACCCCATCTCCCCAATCCCTCTCCAGAGACAAACATGGTTACCCATTTCCTGAATATTTTTCCAGAATTGGTGTATAATATACACAATCATATGTGTGTCCCAAAATATGTATACACACATTTAATAATTATAAAGGCAGTGTTTATTAAAATACATTTCATTTTCAAAATGTAATAGAATCAGTTGTTAAAGTGTGTGTGTGTGTATATATATATATTGTTTGTTTGTTTTTGGACGCTATATATATATACATATATATATATATATTTGTTTGTTTGTTTTTGGACATTATATATATACTCACTCTATATGTGTGTGTGTGTGTATATTTTGGGTTTTTTTTGGACACTATATATCTATATATATACTCACTCTATATGTGTGTGTGTATGTGTGTGTGTATGAGAGTGTGGGCAAGTGTGTGTATATACATACACACATAAGTACATACCCTTATTGTTATATTTAAAACAAAGGCATATCAAAAGCTCTGAGAATTACTGCAGTAAAGAAACCTGTTTAACTTCATTAACATATCCTAAATGTATTTACTTATAAGGAGTATTAAATTTTATCAAATAGTATTTTTGTCTTTTTTTGAGAACTATTATATATGAATAGATTAATACACCTTTCTAATGGATAGCCACCTATATATTCTTAGAGTACAGCCTCCCTGGTTGTGGTACATTTTCTTTTAAAAAACTCTTAGATCCAATTTTTAGGCATTTTATTTAGGATTAAAAAAAAATCTCCGCACTGACATGCAATTGGACTATAATTTTCTTGTATTATCTTTACCTGTTCTGAATATAGTGTTGTGCTGGTCTAAACTCGTTTCCAATTTTTTTTACTTCTCCTCTTCTCTCTGAAACTTGGCAGAAATTTTGCTCTTAGACTTTATGTCCTAATCCTTGTCCTTTATAATTTTTCAAGACAATGACTCCTTTTCACTTCTAGTCTACCTATAGCATGTTTATTTTGAGCCCTTTCCTCGTAACTTCTAACTAGAGAAGTTCTCAGAATGTACTTTAAGGAAATTATCTGAAAGATAAAAGACTGATCTGAAATTAAACCCATCTCTCCTTTGAATTTCCATAATTAACCCACAGATACATATGATACTGTGCCACCTCCTTATGCTTGTAAAACACAATCTGCTTCTCGAAGTCAAACTAATGACATGATAGTTGACAATAAAGGAAAGTAGAAAAAAAATCAAATTAACCTTTCCTCACGGAGAAGTCAATAGCAAGCTGATGACTCCAACCCTCAGTCAAAATGCCAAGTCGGAATTTTCTGGGGGCAGGAAGGAGGGTTTTGATCTCTTGTTGGTATCTGACCTCTTAGTTCATAGGTCAAAAATCTCTCTACATAAAAGGCTAATATGCAAAGTGTTCCCTCGGGAGTTCAATCACTCGCTATGACGTGCACTGACCACCAGGGGGTGGCGCGGAACATGGTGGGCAACCAGTGGCAGTGGCAGGGCCTGAGGGAGTGAGGGAAGGAAGAGGCAGGGAGGTGGGAAACCTGATTGGCCCTGATCACCAGCCAGGCCTAGGGAACCTACTTGTGCATAAAACTATAAAAAAAAAAAATCAAGCAACTCAACAGCCTTTTCTTTCTCCCATTTATAACTTTTAAAGACACTCAAAAATCTTTCATATACAGGGTGGGGCAAAAGTAGGTTAACAGTAGTGAGTAAAGAGTTTATTCTGACATTATTTATTAATTTATATATTATTGTATTATTTTCCAAATGAACAACTGTAAACTTGCTTTTGCCCCCCCCCGCCCCGCCGTATTAAAGATTTGAGGGAATGCAACTAGAAACACATCTGAGAATGCATATGCTAGGGAAAGGAAGCAATGATGGATTCAAAGACCAGATTCACATGTAACATGTAGAGGCATGTACCAGGGGTTGGAATTTGCTAAACAAGATCCAGATTGAGCAAAAATACTTCAATTTCCCAGGCAAAACTACTTATTAGTACAGGCATCCAAATTAAAATCCCTTTAATTGTCCATCTTTTGCCATAACTAAATATTAGGAGGAAAATAGGCCTGCTTATTGGAGTTATAAATTTTATTGTAGAGATGCCTTCTCCATCCTAAACTCTTCAGATGAAAGGGAGTTTTTCAAAGGTCCATATGTTTATTATTATTTTTTGATATTTCCTTATTTAGATTCTTATTTTTCCCCCAGATAATCACTGAACGTTATTTTAATCATAGCATTAAGAAGCATTTAACTGTATAAGACACTTAAAGATCTACTTTGATCTAGAATACAAGGTTTAATGACATAAAAGAAACAGTCTTTGCAGCCCACTTCTAAAATTATACTCCATACATTTACCAACGAAAGTTAATACAGCAGAATTAGACATGTGGACATCGGGTTGTAAATATGCCTTTGTTTAGACAAAGAAGTCTTGTCTAAACCTAAAGAATGAACAATCCTCATAAGGAATCCTCGGTTCCTTCTGGCAATTTAGGAAACATCTTTTAGGAGGAGAAGGAATGGGACATTGGGCTCATGTCTCAGTTTGTAAAGCTCAACTTGTCCCAGCTCCTTTGCAGCTCAGTAGGACTTACTGCTACTGCTAGAAATAAGGAAAGTAGTCATGCTCTAGTCAAAACTTATGAGCCTGTGAGAAATAGAGCAACAAACTTCGTGCGTCACCTTTTTGCGTTTTTTGTGAATAAAAGGTTGTTTCTGCATCTGGTTGGGGCTGTAGTGTCAGTCCTCACTCCGGTGGGAGCTGGCGCTGCAGCCAGCTGGCCAAGCTTACTTCCTAAATCCTCACTTGCTGCTTAAGACCTAATTGGCGGTGGTCTTATTCTCGCGAATGTTGGTCTACAACAAGTTGCCGAGCTTTGAGGAGCGGCCTGCCAGCATCAGTGTGGTGGGGAGACAGAGACAGTGCCACCGTGGGAAGAACATCTGACTATGGAGTCAGCGAAACACCCCCCTCAATACTGCATGGCCTCCTCTGGGAAGAGAAACACCTCTAAAACAACTCCAATAAAGAACCAGACAACATCACTTCCTGCTTAAAATTACCACTTCATTGGTCCCCATCACACTCAGGATCGGCTCCCTGTTTATATTTCTGACATCATTGTCACAACACAACACACACACACACACACACACACACACACACACACACACACCAGATACATCAACGTTTTACTACGAAGTTCTCAGAAGATGCCATGTCCCACCACAACGCCACTTTTCTGTCGAGGTTACTGCCTCTCTCAGGAATTCCTTTAGTTGTCATGGACTACATGTCCCTCTAAACCTACCTTCTACTTGGTGTATATTCGCAGTAGACACACCCACTGATTGTATTTGGGGTAAGCGAGAAGCTGTAACAAAAAGTCATTTTTCTATCTTTTTTGATTTAATTACATTTGGATTGGCAGTGACAAAATCACCGTTAGGGAACCCTCCCGTTGTTGGCAGAGCTGGAGGATGGAAAAGCAAAGGTCAGTCCTAGTCTGGAAACTAAGCCTGGATGCTCCTTTTGCCTTCTGGGAAACAGGTGGGTTAAGTGGTCTTTATGAAGGAAAAGTGCTCAATGCACTAAAATTGGCATGCGAGTTCAGTGAGAATCATGATGAGAGAGTTCACACATTTGAAACTTTTCGTAGTTGCAAAAATCGAACGTTACCTCTTGAAATGATTCACCAGGACTCCAACAAGTTCTCCAATTCGGTTCTCGTGGGTCGGCTGTTTGCTGAAGAGGCAGACGATGAGGTCCTTGTTGTCCTTTGTATGGAACACCACAAGCTGGTCCTTTCCATTGGAGACACTCAGGCCCGTCAACTGCGAAGAGACGGATATGGAAAACCATTAGGTTGGTTCTCAAAGGAACACATTTAAAAATACATCTTGTAATTTAATAATACATTTTTGGTCAGCATCCCGGATGACTTTAATTTTTGTCAAGTTTCATGGAACAAGCAGATGGAAGGCAATAATAAAGAATGAAAGTTAATAAAATTGAAAACAGAAAAACAATAGAAAAAAAATCTACGAAACAAAGAGCTGATCCTTTCAAAAGATCAATAAAATTGCTAAACCTCTAGTCTGAAAGAATAAAAGAGAGAAGATCTAATTACCAATTTGAGGAATGAAAGGGATGAATATCACTACAGACCACCTAAACCAAGTAATTCTTTGAAAGCCACAAACTACCAAGACTCACCCCAAAAGAAGTAGATAACCTGAATCCTGCTATATCTATTAGAGTTAAATCTGTAGTTAAAGATCTTTTGAAAAAGAAAATTCCAGGTTCAGATGTTCCCACTGGTGAATTCAACCAAATGTTTAAAAGAAGAAATAAAACCGATTCTCCGTATCTCTTTTTAAAAACAGGAGGGAAGGGAACGCTTCCTAATTCATCGATGAGGCCTGCACTATCCTGGTTCCAAAAACAGACAAAGGCAGTAAGAAAACCACAAACCAATATCCAATATCCTTCATGAACATGAATGTAAGAATGGTCAATAAAATATTAACAAATCGAATCCAATAATGCACAGAAACAATAACCCCTGACCATGTGGTGTTGATCTAACAAATGAAAAGCTAGTGCAGTATTTAAAAATCATCCACTGTAATCCATCCTAGCAATGGGATAAAAAAGCCACATGATCCTATCAATTGATGCATAAAAAGCATGTACAAATCAACATCCATTCATGATAAAAATCTCGCAGCAAACTGGATTAGAAGAAGATTTAGACTGATCAATAACATCTACAAAAATACCACTGCTGACATCATACTAGCCATTAGGAAACTGCAAGTTATAACTACCATGTGATATCATCACAACCTATTGGAATGGCCCAAGTGAAAACAAAACAAAAATGCAACAGCAACAACAAAAAGGTGACAACACCAAGTGCTGGCAAGGACGCAGGACCACTCACAGAGGACGGGATCTCTCACAGTGTTGGTGGGGATGTAACACAGCACAGCCACCGGGAAACCAGTTCAGTAGCTACTCAAAGTTAAACACAGAATTACCATGCAAGCCAGCAATCCCACTTCTAGGCATTTATCCTAAAGAAATAAAACCTTATGTTCACACAAAAGCTTATGCATGCATGTTAATAGCAACTCTATTCATAATCCTCCAAACTGGAAACAATGGAAATACGCATCAATTGGTGAATGGATAAACATCTTTGATATTTATTGATACATCTTTACAATGCTCATTGATTCATGTTTGCATTGGAATGTTATTCAGCAGTAACCAGGAATGAACTAATGATATGAATGACTGATATCAATAACATGGATATGTTTCAAAGGCATTATGCTGAGCCAAGCAGTCAGTCTCACAAGGTTACTGCAGGGCTCGGCTTAAGTGATAGTGTCTGAAAGATGGAACTCTAAGGATAGCAAACAGATCTGTGGTTGTCACGGCTTGTGATGGGGGAGTCAGATACATGGATTTTGGGGGTGATGGATGACCCTGCATCCTGACTGTGGTGGCTGTCACACAAATCTATGCATGTGTCAAGACCCATAAACCTGTATATCGTCAACACTGCCAAAAGCTAATCTTATTTATTACATGTAAGTATAAAAAACAAAGATCCCTGATTGTTTTGACTCCTATTCTATTTTGGTCAGCAAAGCAAAACTGCGAGTGACTTCTCATTCTGTGGTTTGTTCTTCAATTGCAGAAAATACCAAAGTGCCACCTCCTGGCTGCCACAGGTGCTGTCAGCTTTGTTTGGCAATCAGCACTGTCAGGGTTACTACCCACTGAGGGCAATGCAGAGGGCCAGGCTGCCGGGGAAAGGGGAGGTGAGGGTACCTCAAGAGGCTGAAGGTATAGCCCCTGTTCTAGGGGGATTCACAACACAGTGGAAAAGACGAATATCAAACAACGTTAATAGTTCACACATTTGGAAGGCCCTGAGTTCCAAGCTCACGCTTTACAGATAAGGAAACTGAGGCTCAATGAGGTTAGCTGATAAGCTATATAAGTATTCCTAAACACCAAGTGAATACATTTTCATAGGAGGTGAGTTTTTTGATTGATTTTTTAAAATGCCAGGGTTAGTGCTTATTGGAAAGAAGAGAAAATACTCAAGGAGTTAGAAGTCAGTGCACAAATCTATGTAGATCCCGGGCTTTCTGAGGACACTGGCCAGAGCATAAATCAGTCTTTCGGCCACTCAGATGTATCCCATCCAGCTGATTTTTAGGTGATTAAATTAAAAATATAATTTTCATTTTAAAAAACATTTTATGTCGGTGGTGCTGCACTCTCATTTGATTATTTCATACAAAAAATGCAAAATTGAATTTATGTAGCACTTCGCTGGAGAGCCTGATTAAAGTTTAACAAAATGAGAATTCTAACAGCAGTAGCCCTGCTGCATGTCCCAGAAGCATCAACTGCAGAGGTTCAAGGACAGTCAGCAGTGAATGCCAAGGGCATCCAGAGAGAGGGTCCCTCCCCAGGTGCTGTCTGGGCCAGCGGGGAGGAGCTGCTGACTCTTTGCCCAGCCACCCACCCACCTTGGAGTGTGGACTTCCCTATGCCAGCCTGTCTGGGTGGTTTTATACCACCGTCTGTGGGGATTCTTCATGTGTTTGCTCAGGCCAGAGGAAAACCAGCACCTCGTATAGCCTGCTACACAAACAGAGAAAGACGAAGCCCCTGCCATCGCCAAGGCAGGACAAACAGCATCTAGAATGTCTCCTTTTGTTCTGGGAGACAGGATGGAAGGTGAGGAAAAGCAGTGGCGTAAGGGATGACCTAGATTAAAAAAAAATGTTTTTATTGGTTTCAGAGAGAGGAAGGGAGAGGGAGAGAGACACAGAAACATCAAAGATGAGAATCACTGACCAGCTGCCTCCTGCACATCCCCCACTGGGGATCAAGCCTGCCACCTGGACATGGTCCCTGACTGGGAATTGAACCCTGACCTCTTGGTTCATAGGTCAATGCTCAACCACTGAGCAACACCAGCTGGGCATAACCTGGATATTAACCCCAATTCAGCCAGGTGATCCTGAATGAGTCACTTAACTTCCTGGGCACCTCTCTCCTTTTCTGCAAAATAAAGATCACACCAGATGCCTGGTCTACCTTAGAAAAGTGTGGTGAGGATCAAAAAGCAGCAACTCAGGGTATAAAAAGATAAGTAAGCAAAACGTCTCTGCTTTACAGGTTTTTACCCTCAAATCTAAAAGAGGATATGACAGCAATATCTGAAAACTTCATACCTGCACCATGGGAAGGGGAGGTATTGTGTGGAAATACATTGGTTAGGGAAGCGGTCACTTCCCCAGTTATCTCTGAGCAGCCACAACACGCAAATATTTCTCTGAACAGAAGTGAAACTCCTTATCAAGGCTTTTACCTATTATTTCTCACAATCTGTGGGCTCTCGATGCTATGATAAATCCAAGACTACTTCTTCTTTGGCCTTGAAGATTTGGGAGTCTCTGACGATAACCTTGACCTCACTTCTCAGAGCCTGCTCAGTCAGGAGGACCCATCAGTGAACACAACGGGCCGTGCAGAAGCAAGAGGCTACGCTAGGATTCGGAGCAGATGCCCTCCTTTGCCATGGAGTAAGTGCGAGAAAGCAGAGAGAACCAGAAAAGAAAATCCAGACTGTGCATTCTCATCCAGGAAACAAGGGTGAAAGAGACCAACATTAGGAGGGGAAGTAATTCTGAAACATAAACATGACAAATTGACTACAATGGAAGCAGTAAGGGACAGATAGATACTGCAGAAAATTCAAAGATGAGTTGAATAACATTTCTCAATGTCAAAGATTCGAGTCTTTAGATAGAAGCCACAGGTACCAGCCCAATTTAATTAACAGAGAATCACATGGAGATGTAGTCTGGAGAAAGTTTCAAGTTTCTAGAATAAAAGGAAAGAAATCTTCAAGTATCTAGGCGTAGAAAATAAGTTATCTACACAGGAAAATAACATTCAGGTTTAAATACTTTTTAAAAAAGGTGCTCCTTCTGTCTGAAAATGTAGGAAGGTATAGGAA
Source organism: Murina feae (assembly GCA_004026665.1). NCBI lineage: Eukaryota > Metazoa > Chordata > Mammalia > Chiroptera > Vespertilionidae > Murina > Murina feae. The sequence continues at coordinate 7,131 of PVJC01006748.1, read as the reverse complement.
GAAGAGAGGAAGAAAACATTAATTTTGTCATTATTCACAGGAGGATGTAAGTAAATCTGATTTATTCTTGGCAATCAGTTTAAACATTTAATAGTAACCATTATTAGAATTAAAAAGAATGTATAACTTTATGATATTTAGTAAAAAGGAAATAAATAAAACTTGACCGCCTAGCCTGTGTGGCTCAGTGGTTGAGTGTGGACCATGCATGAAGAGGTCACGGGTTCTGCCCTGACCGGTTTGGCTCAGTGGACAGAGCGTTGGCCTGTGGACTCAAAGAGTCCCAGGTTCATTCCGGTCAAGGGCATGTACCTTGGTTGCGGGCACATCCCCAGTAGGGGGTGTGCAGGAGGCAGCTGACCGATGTTTCTCTCTCATCGATGTTTCTCTCAACCCCTCTCCCTTCGTCTATGCAAAAAATCAATAAAATAAATTTTAAAAAAAGGTCATGGGTTCAACTCCTAGTCAGGGCCCATGCTTGGATTGCAGGCTCTATCCCCAGTAGGAGGCGTGCAGGAGGCAGCCAATCAGTGTTTCTCTCTCATTGATGTTTCTCTCTCTCTCACCCTCTCCCTTCCTATCTCTCTAAAACCAATAAAAGCATATTTACAAAAACTTGATCACAGTGCAACTCGAAAAAAGAAAGAAAATAGTATGGAATAATTGAAAAGCATTTACATAATATTATTCAATTTAAGAAAAAAACCATCAGTTTCTGTAACAAATGCTAATGGGATACAATTGCATATTGGATAAAGAAGGTTTACAGATTAGGTCAAAAGCAAAATTTAACTATACTCTGTTAAAGATGCATCTAAAACAAAAAGATACAGCAGGTAAAAAAATGATGTACCAGAAAGAAAGTTGGGATGGGAATAATAAAGTAAAATCCAAGGAAAAACCACATGACAGACTAAAGGTGACATAAAACCTATTACACAAAATATGGGCCATGAGCAGTCACCAAAAAATTGTTGGAAAGCCAGGATACTGACTTCATACACAAGCACCTAGTTAGGACACTAGTACTATTGATCGATATTATTAGGTCAATGAAAGTAATTGTAATCAACTGACTAAAGGGCTACGTTTACATCTTTGATTGACAAGGACTTTCAACTCTTGATTTTAGCAGCTGCATGAAATAACATCTCCACACAGAACTTCCACTTTTTCTGATTATTCCACACCCTGACAGGGATTAAGGGCACCATTTAGCAGGAAATTTACAACTTAGGTAATGCTCTCATCACAAATGAACTTCACAAAATCACAAATAAACTCCTTTGGAGGGGAAGCGAGGCCTGCCTGCCACGGCTTCCTCCTTAATTCAAATGCTGGTTCCTAACAGTCAAGTTATTATTTTACAAAGCTAACTGTTTTACTAATCGAATTGCGTTGTAATTTAATCCATTTTAAATTCCCTTTTCTCTCTCTCTTAAAATACCAACCTAATCAAGTTGCTTTCCCAATTGGTCTTCCAACGGAATTTTTTTTTGCCCTTGGTTGCAAGTACCTGACTGGCGGCATGCAAGTTTGTTTTCTTCTACTTTAGATTAAATCTGTCAAATTCTTTTACGAGAAAGGTTTTAGAACCTACCAGTTCATGGGTACCAGCCCAACGGTGAATTTTCTTTTTCGCAAAAAACAAAACAAAACAAAACAAAAAACAAAAACATTCCGGACAGGCAGGCCTATTGGAGGTCTCTCTCTACAAACACCTGGCAGTTTGATTTCATGGGTTTGTCTTCTTGCAACCTGGAGTTCAGGGATTTCACGAAAAGTTGGACTTTAATTCCAGAAATACAGCTCTGAGGAAATAGCTCCAGATATCACTTCGATGAGTTTTCATCCCAAGCCATCCAGTGGCACTGAGCGAAGTCTCCTCTGAGTCGCCCCGTATACTTCCCGTTTTCATAGACTGCAACTATCGATATGTCTGTCTGTAAGAGGCTGACTCCCTTTTAATTACACCTTCGTATTTACTGTTGTGGGCTTGGGGGACAGATCATCAGATTCATCGCAAGGATGCATGAAGCAAGACCAGCGGCCGAACAGGGAAGGCCTCCTTTAGAAGGAGCATGCAAAACTTAGTGTATAAACCTCTCCATCTCTACTCCGACGATTCAGAAGATATAACACCCCCCACTTATGTTCTATTTATCACCTACGGTTGATCTAGCCAATGGCTACCAACTCTGGCTGCATCACAGAATCACTGGGATGCTCTGATTTATTTGGTCTGGGATCTGGCTGGGCATCTGTACTTTTTAGAAGCTCCCTAAGTGATTCTAATCGCACAAAACCACTGATTTAGATAAAACTACCAAATAACTGGGTCCTAACAGCTAGATTATTATTTTACAAAGCTAATTGTTTTACTAATTGAACTGTGTTTTATATTATCCAATTTAAATTTATTTCCCCCTCTTTCTCTTAAAATATCAACCTAATTAAGTTGCTTTCCTAATTGGTCTTTTAATTGAAAAAAAAATTTTAAACCATACAAATGAATGATCTTCTCAATGTAAAAAGATTCACTCAGTTCTGAGGTTCCCTTTCCTTAACCTAAGTTTGTCAACAAGCTGAATACACGCACGCTAATACCTCTCTTCTAGGGAGCACGAGTGATCTTCGACTGTAACCTGTAACCGGGTCATTTAAGTATTGTTATCAGACTCTGGATCCAGTGAAAATTGTCCATTTTTGCAGGTTCCTAATAGACATGGATCAGTAGGGGAAGGGGGCAGCAATGCTTTACTGCTGGTGCAGGGCGCCTTGGAACCACGAAGAGGGGGTGGAAGGCTGCGCTCCTCCCTCAGCCTCCCCTGATGCTATTCAGCGGGGAGGGGGCACCTCCCTTCCCTGGGTGGGAGCAGGAAGTCCAGGCTCCCCCGTGGGCCCTTTGACACTACCCTGCAGGGCCTGGGAGGGGCACCTCTTTATTCCCAGGTGAGGGTAGAGGTCTGGGCTCTCCACTAGGCCCTGGCTGACTGCAGTTGGGGGGCCGGCAATTTCCACCCCCTAGTGATTTTCTGAAGAGGATTTACTGACAAAAACAGAGGATTTTCTGTTCTGCAAGGCTGCCTGCTTCCTGGTCCTTTGGCAAGCGAGAGCGAGTGTTTCTTGCCTGAGTCTGTTGGTGTTTGTGTGTCGGGGCTTTGCCAGCTCCCAGGCCAGGGTATGGAGGAGGACAAAGGAAGCCTAGGGAGCTCCCGGGCTACTGCCTCCCGGTGTGCCTGGGGCCCTGAGCTGTCCACCTTCTCTCCACCTGTCAGTCTTCCTACATAACACAATTAGTGTGTTTTACACTGTGACGTCCATTGTTTTTAGCTACCTTTATGGAGAAGGAAAGGGAGAAATGCATCCATCCAGTTCTGTCCAGAACCGGAAGTTCCCACTCTCCCTTCCAGATGACGCGTGCAAATGGTTAGGGAAAGCAGCTTTCCCCTTAGGGAACTAACTCCCAGTACAGCCGAGGAGCCAGGAGGAACACACCACAGGAGTGGACACACAAGCTTTGTGTGGGGAGAAGGGGCTGCAAGTTTCCCTCTTTAAAATACTGATGACTCTCACCCCAGCTGGTACGGCTCAGTGGATAGAGCGTCGGCCTGCAGACTGAAAGGTCCCAGGTTCAGTTCCAGTCAGGGGCACATTGTGGGCTCGATCCCCAGTGGGGGGCCTCTAGGAGGCAGCTGATGGGTGATTCTGACTCATCACTGATGTTTCTATTTCTCTCTCCCTCTCCCTTCCTCTCTAAAATCAACAAAAATATATTTAAAAAAATAAAATACTGATGACTCTCAAATGTGAATGTCAGGCTGAGACCTTTCTCTGGGCCTCCAGACGTGTAGACAGACAGGGGCCCCCTGGAGCGCCCATGGGACCACCCCTCTGGCCTGGCCAAGGGGAACGCACCTCCTTGCCCTCAACACTCTCCGTCTCAGGGCCCCATTTCAATGACGGGCCACCAGTTACACTGCGGCCCAAGCCCAAAGAGTTCTCTTCAATTCTCCCACTCACCCACCTCCACTGGGAGGCAGCACAGGGCAGGCAGGGCACAGGCTCGGGGCCACCCTGCCCGGGCCCAAAGCTGGGCAATGCCACTCGATGCCCTTGGGTAAACCTGATCTGTGCTCCGTGCATCTGATTCTTCACTGTAAATGGGATTAATGACATTACCTACCTCCTAGGGAAGATGAAAACATTACCTACATAAATGCATGTAGAACATGAAACTAGTGCCTGGCGCATAGAACATCTTTTTGTAAAGTTAACTTTAAGAGTAATGCAATACGGCTTGGCTCTTATCTCTGGTGCCATTGTTTCCACTGAGATGATTCTGAGAGCCCCTGAGATGATATTTGTTTCACCAGCCTCTTCCCACTTCCGTCCATACTTTGCAATGCTGTCAGAATTAGCTTCCTAAGGAATATACCTCACCACGCCCCCTAAAATCTGCTGCTCTGGCCCAGTCGCTGTGGCTCAGTGGTTGAGTGTCGACCCATGACATGAACCAAGAGGTCCCCAGTGCGATTCCCAGTCAGAGCACATGCCGGGGTTTTGGGCTTGATCTCCAGTAGGAGGCATGCAGGAGGAAGCCGATCCATCGATGTTTCTCTCTCTCTCTCTCTCTCTCTCTCTCTCTCTCTCTCTTCCTTTCCCTTACCCTCTCTCTAAAAAAATCAATAAAAACATATTAAAAAAGATTCTGTATTGCCCCAAACAATAATTCACACATCCCTTTAAGAATCTGAAAAAAAAAAAGCTACAGGTTCCCAAGCATAGAAAAACGCACAAGTGTTTGCATAGACACACGAACCCCTGAAAACTCTTCCTCGGTAGACTCACCTGGGGAGCTATAAAACATGCTGATGCTTAGGCCTACCTGCAGAGACTTGATTTCATGGGCCTGGGAATCAGAAAAAAAGCAAAACAAAACACTCGAGGCTAGTCCAATGTGCAGCCAAGGTTTGAGGACTCATGAATTAGAAGCTACTAACATTTTTGACTTGGGTTTTAAAAGCAGAAACTGAATCATATCAAATTCAAATCTCCAACGAATCCAGTCAGCAGGGCAAGCAGCACACGTTCCCTGGCCCACCCGAGACTGCGGCACCTTTTCCTACAGGTGCCTTCTCGGACACGAAGGGCTGCCATTAAGAGAGAAACAGCCGTGCAGATGGAAGTACAATGTGGCGGCTGTCTTCAAAGGGGCTGCTTTTTCCTTTTCTCCGACAGAAATGAAGCACATTTCTGTTATCTTTTTCCTTTTCTGTATCCCAAGGGACCATGCTGGAGAGCCCTTGACCTGCAGGGCGTGGCAGCACAGAAGCTAGTCTTGAGGAGGCGGTTTCCTGCAGGATCCCAGGGCCCACAGGCCTCTTGCTCTCAAAAGGTTAAGATGAAATATTTTAGAGAGCGACTGTTATGCTCATGAAGACTTACGCAGATGAACAAAGGGAACGGGAGAGAGAGAAAGAGTGTTTTGCGGGCAACTCAGCTAGAAGGCTCCCTTGGGCTCTGATGTGCAAAAAACCTGCACTGGAGTCCTGCCCCAGTGGCTAACACTGGGAACTGGTTTCTTCACTGATAGGAGGATATTTAACTTCCTGCACAGGGTTCTTGTAAAGATGGAGCGATCGTCTATGTAAGCCATCTAAAGCCTGGCATGCGACAGATATCACTCTTGTTATTTTCCACTCCTCTGGCGATAGGATTTGACTCGTATGTGCTACTTGTCATGGAAGGGAGGCAGCAGCAGGAGGTCACCACCAGGGCTGCGGTTCCCAGGGCCCCATTCCCTGTGAGCTTTGTGGCCTTGGGCAGACGCTGTGTCTTTCTGAGGGACGGTTTCCTCAGAAAGGTGCCTGTAATGTGCACCCACGAGGCTGCTACAGGCTGTGCTATGAGGCCTGTGGGCAGAGACTGTGGGATGCACGCACTGTTCTATCGCTACTGCGAGCAAACGCACGCGTGCCACAGGTGCTCAAAGGTATCCTTTAAGAAGAGGAAGAAGAAAAAGATAAAAATTACGAACAACAAATACATATCTATCAACAAGTGAACCTAAAAATCAAGTGAATAAAAAATCTGATGAACAGAATAAACTGGTGAATAGAATAGAATCAGAGGCCTAGAAAGGGAGTGGACTGACAATTTTCGGGGAGAAAAAGGTGTTGGGGTACAGGAAGACACTGGACAATAATCGTACACCTATGGATGAGGACAGTGGGGGCGGTAAGGACACAGGGTAGGGTGGGAACTGGGAGGAGGGGAGCTATGGGGGGGAAAAAAGAGGAACAACTGTAATAATCTGAACAATAAAGATTTAAAAAATGTGTTTACTGCATGAAAGGGGCCCTGTCTTGGCTTAGTGACATCCATTTCTGCACTCCCAGAGATCTTTTGTGTGTGTGTGTGTGTGTTTGTGGGGGGGCTTAATCCATTGATTTTTAGAGACTGGAAGGGAGGGGGAGACAGGGAAATATCGATGAGACAGAGACACAGGGATGGGTCGCCTCACACATACACACACACCAACCACGGCCAGGGATTGAGCCTGCAACTGCGCGGAACTGACCGGAATTGAACCTGGGACCCTTCAGTCTGCAGGCTGATGCTCTATCCACTGCGCTAAACCGGCCAGGGCCGCAGAGATCTTTTTATGTCCATGTCTACATTTAGGGCAGCGGTTCTCAACCTGTGGGTTGGGACCCCTTTGAGGGTCGAACGACCCTTTCACAGGGGTCGCCTAAATCCATCCTGCATATCAGATATTGACATTACGATTCATAACAGTAGCAACATTACAGTTATGAAGTAGCAATGAAAATAATTTTATGGTTGGGGGTCACCACAACATGAGGAACTGTATTAAAGGGTCGGGGCATTAGGAAGGTTGAGAAGCACTGATTTAGGGCTTTGTTTTAAAAGGACCTTGTTTCTAGCAGTCTGACCTCTGGGTAAATATGGTGGTGTCATACTAATTTTGTTACACCTCAGTTTTTAAAAAGGCTTGTGTTTCTCTAACAAGATAGCTTCTTAAAAGGGGTCATCAGTCGGCTCTAACACTTGTTCCTTTCAGACACTGGTTTGGTACATCTTTTACGTTTGTAATTGAATTTCCAA
>PVJC01006747.1:14545-53920 GCA_004026665.1 Murina feae | reverse complement strand
GGTGATGGGCTGAGGGCCATTTTTAGGCTGCCCACCGTCCCTTCAGGGTTTGAGTCCCTACTGGAGTACCTGGCCAGCCTGGGTGAGGGGTTGAGGGCTGTTTTCAGGCTTTCAGGCTGCCCACAGGTCCCATTGACCCAAGGTCCCAGCGAGGCTGGCTGGAATCAGGTTTCTGGGGTTTATCTATCTTCTATAATTGAAACACTATTGCTTTGAGCCGAGGCCTAGGCAGGTAAGGAAGCCTGCTGTTTGTTTCAGCTTGGTGGCTTCTATAATTGAAACATTGTTACCATGAGCAGAGGCTCAGCCATCCTAGGCAGGCAGTTGCAACAGAAGCCTGCTGTTTACTCTAGCTCCATGGCTGCCGGATGCCATCTTGGCCGGGTTAATTTGCATACAGCCACTCTGATTGGCTGGTGGTCATAGTTTGGCTGGTGGGCGTGGCTTAGGAATCCCAGATAGATGGTTAATTTGCATATTACTCTTTTATTAGATATTTTCTCAGTAAAAATAATACATATTATTTCTTTTAATTAAAATTTTTAAATCCAATTTGATTACATCTGTTAAATAAAATTTTTTCAAGCAAACTAAAGGTAGAAAAGAGTCTAGCCTGTCTGGCGTGACTCAGTGGTTGAATGTCGACCTGTGAACCAGGAGGTCACAGTTCCATTCCCAGTCAGGGCACATGTCCAGGTTGCAGGCTTGATCCCCAGTGTGGGGTGTGCAGGAGGCAGCAGATCCATGATTCTCTCTCATCATGGATGTTTCTATCTCTCTCTCTCTTCCTCCCTAAAAGCAATAAAAATATCTATTTAATTTTTTTAAAAAAGAAGAGTCCTGAGCATGGTAGCCAGAACGCAAGTTCTAGAGCTCAGGAGCTGGGAGCTCCTGCTACCCCCACCCTGCCCCACACCCTAGTATGAAACATTCATCACCCACAGTTTGCAGACAGGAAAATGGAAGCAGGAAGAGGAGGAGAAAAACAGTCAGTTTCCCCAGGTGGGCTATTTAGTGGGAACTCAAAGCTATCTGGCTCCACTGCTGAGCCTCACCTTGACCACAGCTACCGTGAACACAGACAGACCTGATCACCAATGAAATCCCAGAGCCGCCCCATGAAACTGGATCCCCAGAGCATTCCCCCCTGAAGGGGTGCAGGGGAGGTGTGTGAGATGAAGCCATGGGGGTTGGTAAAGGCCGCTCCCCTGCTGGCACATGCTCTCACCCAGCTCCTATTCATTGTCGGAGCCAGACCCTGAGTGGGACACCCCTGCTGTCCGTCCCCAGGGACTGTGCTTCACCTTCTGCTGCTCAGGCCTAAAGCAGGGACATCTCCGACCAGTGGGCTTCTGCTCCCCTCTCCCCAGTGCCAATGGTCTGCTTCCCACGGGGACTGCCCCGAGCCACGCATGTGGATGAAACGCCCTTTGATTCTCTTAACCGGACCGCTCCTGCGTGTTCCAGGAAGAATGAGGGCAAAGGGGGCTGAGCCCTGGCAGAGCAGAGGAGAGGCTCTCCTCTCTCAGGAGGGCAGGCCCTGCTCCACTGGGGAGAGGCCTTCACACAGATGTGCCCGTGGATGCGCAGGGCAGACCTGCAGGACAGTGGCCTGCCCCCAGCGCATCCCCATGAGCACCTGACGCAATGGCGAAGGTGAGCCAGTCCTCAAGCCCCCGCGCTCCTGCTGACCCCCTGAGCAGCTGTGAGCAGGGCTGACCACGCAGTGCTTGGTGAGGGGTGGAGGGGGGGCACTTCATGGAAAGGAGCCCCTTTCTGTGTAAATCCAGCAGTGACTCCCTCAGAAGTGCAGCCAGCACTGGTGAGTGCTGGCAGGGGGGACGTGGCACTATTATTAGCACAACACTCAGCCAGGGAGCCTTCCTTCTCAGGGGCCTGGGCGCGAGTGTGGGAAACAAAGAACTCCTCTGTCTGTGGAGAGCACGGGGCTTATGCCTGGCACACGCACGGGGTGGGGGAGCCTCCTTAAAGTCCCGAGTCAGCACAGCAGGGAGCTGTCTGCCTCCTGGAGCCCACAGCGCACAACGCGTGTGTTTAAAGACACACACACGTACCCCATAAACACACTTACTACATAAGCACACACTCTACATATGAATACACATTGGCACACACAAACACACATCCATACCATAAATACACACCACACAAGCACACACTCTACGTAATAAATACACACATAGACACACAAAGACATGCCTCTTGGGCTGAATTTAGCTAAAACATGAGGCCCTGAACTTAGAAGAACAGCCCACTGTGTTTGACATCAGTGAAATATATGTGGAGTCTTTTTAACTAAGCCTGACAGTTCAGAGAAACGAAAGAGAGAGAGAGAGAGAGAGAGAGAGAGAGAGAGAGAGAGAGAGAGAGAGAGAAAGAAGAAGAAGAAGAAGAAGAAGAAGAAGAAGAAGAAGAAGAAGAAGAAGAAGAAGAAGAAGAAGAAAAAGAAGAAAAAGAAGAGAGAGAGAGAGAGAGAGCGCTGCCTGGATAAGGAGTCCCTCTAACCTCGCTGCCACATCGACTCTCACCTCTCTCCCTTCCCACAGTTAGGGATCTGGGTCCAGACTCAGCTTCTGGATGGCCCCTTCTTTCCTTGGGTGCTCCGGCTCCAGGTGACACACCCACAACTCGTGACCTGATGACGCTGCCTGCGGTTGACCCCTCTCCTCGGCCTGCCCGTGACCATCCTCGCCCTGAGTCTTCACCTGGCTCCCCCCCACCCCGTGCAGGTCTGTGTCACATTTCCTATTCTTTTAAAGACACACCAGTCATATTGACTTGGGGCCCATCCTGCCAACCTCATTTTAATATGCATACCTCGTTAAAGATGGCATCTACAAGCTCACTCACAGTCTGAGCTACTGTGGTTAGGACCTCAACATATGAGTTTGGGGGCAACACAACTTAATCCCTAGCAGGCCGCATTCCTCGAAGGCTGGACGGTCCGTAGAGGTGGTGTCAGGAAAAGCAGTGCCCTGGGTGCCTGAACCAGTCTGTGGCATACCCCAGGGAGGCCTTCTCTAACCTTCCCATTGTGTCCAATCCCCTGCCACACACTCCTCCAGCACTCCTCACAATGCCCACACCCACTTTCAAAGTAAGTTTGGTCTCAGTTCCCTTCCCACTAGATTATGTGGGACGCAGGAGGTTGGCAGTCCCACTTGCCATGTTCAGAGCTGTGCCCCTGGTTGGCCCACAGAAAGCACCAACTCATTATTGCCTGCAGGAAGGTCAACCAATGACACACACGCCAATGCAAACCAAATTCCCAAACGGCCTAGTCTTTGGCTTATTATTGGCCCAGAAAGTCCCCTGGGGACCCGCTTCTCTGCCTTTGGATAAGATTTAGAGTCTAAAGTGCTCTGATAATTTCCTCAAATATTTGATTTCAAAATAACCAGTAAACTTCCTTCCCCATAAAGAAACAATCTTATGGTATTTATGAGACTTCCAGCTGCTGCACAAAAGTGGGACAGTGTGGGGGTGGAGCGTCTGTTTTCCCAACATGGCACTGACCCAGCGGTGGGACCAGCCACAGCTACTGGGAAGTGCTGCCAGGAGCACACATCTGCTGAGCCTCGGTGGCTCCGAGGACGAGGCCCTGAGGACACCTGGAGTGTGCAGCCCCTCGCCCAGGTGTGGTGGGTGTCCCCTCCCACCTGCAGGACCTGCTGTAAACACACATCACCCTCTCGTTCAATGTTACCAAACAACTATGCACTTGCCACTGGGCTTGTAGTAAGGATACAAAGATGAGTGCACTGCTGGACACAGACTAAAGGTTCAAGAGGAGAACCACTAGTGAAGCTGTGAGTCATTCATTTTCACTCACTCATTCCTTCACCAGGTGCCCACTGTGGCAGGCTCTGCCCTAGATGGTGGGGATGCAGCAGAAAACAAAAGAGAGGAAGCATTTGCCTTCAGGAAGCTTATGTTCCAGTTGGGGCTCAGTAGATAATCCTCCTCCTATATAATAAAACCCTAATATGCTAAGTGTCTGGCCATCCAGTTGTTCGTTCAACCAGTCAAAGCTAATGATATGCTAAGGCCACTCAACCACTCGCTATGACATGCACTGACCACCAGGGGGCAGATGCTCCCACTGGTAAGTTAGCTTGCTGCTGGGATCTGGCCAATCAGAATCTGGCCAGACATGCCCTGGAACCCTCCCACAATTCCTTCCTGGTTGGCCAACCTCCTGCATCCCTCCCTGGCCCCAATCCTGCACCAGAGGGGTCCCTCCGCCTGGCCTGCACACTCTCGAAATCCAGGACGCTTCGAGGGATGTCGGAGAGCCAGTTTCAGCCCAATCCCACAGGCCAGGCCCAGGGACCCCACCGGTGCACGAATTCATGCACCGGGCCTCTAGTAAGACAATAAGCAAATAGACAAAAATCACATCAGATGGATGGTGACAAGTGGAGTTGGGGGGGAACTAAAGTTTACAAAATGACCGAGGGAAAGCCGTCTTAGAGAATGGCCAAGGAAGGCTCTCCGTTCGGGTGATTTGAGCGTGAGTGGTGTGACAGAGTGAGCCAGGAAGGAAACGGGGAGGAGGTTCCATGGAAAGAACAGTGAGCACAAGGCCCTGAGGGAGTCACGCGGAGGAGTACCTTGGAGGTAGGGAAGGCGGGAAAGTGTAGGAGGGAAGGGAGAAGGCAACGAGGGGCCACGTCCATCAAAGTGCAGGGTGTGCTTGGGGAAGGGATGCTCATTAGTCCTCCCTGGGCAGTGCACACAGAGGAGGGGCCCTCACAGGAGGCCCCCTAGGATGCCAGAAATTGGCCTGGTGGATGGCTGAGAATCTGTTCCCCCTGCCCCACTGGTGGCTGCAGACCATGTGTGCTCCAGGCTCAGACTCTGGTCCCGGGGTGCAGCGTGACTGCAAGGGCCGGCCTGGCCTTCTGGCCTCCCTGACTGCTCACCTACTGAGGCGTCTGCTCTTTATTCACCTGGAGAGCACATCTGCCCTTCCCGCCTAAGGGCTGCCTCAGGCCTCATCTTTACCTTGCTGCCTGGGTGGATGTCCTGTTCACCACTGCATCCCATCGCCCAGCACAGCACCTGGCAGGTGAGAGCATGTTGAGTAAATGAATGCCACTTGCTTGCTCTTACGCATCTATCCCTCTGTCCGTCATCCTTCCATCCATCCACCCATCCATCCACTTTTTTTCCAAAATAAGAATTTGTAGTAGTCATTTTCAGCTGCAGCCTCAGGACACAAGTCCCAAATGTTGCCAAGTTTGTCTCTTATTTCTCCTCAACAGCAAGGAATCACTGTAGCCACTACATTTCTTCAGGAAAGTGTGGGTATTCTCATGGGTTAAACTGGCTCCATGTAGGTAAAATTTAAGTATATACTGATGACCACATGGGTTAAATGTAAATATATAGAGTAGCTACCAAATGATATCCAATAAGCTACCAATGCATCAGAGACAGTTAAGTACAGCACTTGTACGCTCAACATTTTTGAGGTCCTATGCTGGCCAGGAATCTGCCAGTCCTTGGGGACACACCTGTGAACTAACAGACATGATTCTTGTCCTTGTTGAGCTTTCTGCGCAGAGAAGGGCATAGACAGACATTCATAATAAAGCCCGTGGCAGGGGGAGTAGCTGTGTAAATCACGGGAGAGGCCTCCAATGCAGGCTGAGTGGCAGTTGCAAAGGTTTTCCAAAGGCAGCCACAGGAGAGTCCCACAGAGAAGCTAGTGAAGCCCTGGGAGAGAATGCGTTTCAGGCAGGAGGAACGTTCAGCATGGCACAGGCTGTGCTTGAGTGATAAGAGATGAAACTGGAGAAATAGGCAGGAGTCACACCAAGAAGGCGTTCCTACAGCTTATTAAACACCGGGGCTTCGTCCGGGGGCCGGCTTAAAGGCGACTGGCATGGGACAGATACGATCAGATTTGTGATCTGGAAATAGTTCTCTGGCTTCTAATGGGGGAGGTGAAGCAAGGGGAGACCAGTTAGAGGATTTTGCAATAATCCAAGTGAAAGGTTATGAGGCTGAGGCACAGCAATGCACTGGGAAAGGCAGACAATTTAGAAACTATGCAGAAGGCAGAAATGGCAGGACTTGGTAATGTAGGTTGATGGCAGACATGGACAAAAGAAGAAAACCGCACCAGGGCTTTGTCTGCCACACAGAGCTTTGAAGCTAGAGCTGGAGTCATCTATTTTTTAGGGGCAATGTCACTGTCCTTTTAGGGCCACTGGTGGCTCCAAGGATGAGCAGACCAGGTGCAAAGGACAGATCAGACCCCATCTCAGGTCTCTGCGGGCGAAGGAGGAAGCCAGAAGATTGGTCAGAACAGGATAAACCAGCCCTGGCCGGTAGCTCAGTTGGTTAGAGCATCGTCCTGATATGCCAAGGCTATAGATTTGATTCCTGTCAGGACACATACAAGAATCAACCAATGAATGCATAAATAAGTCCAACAACAAATCGTCGTTTCTCTCTCTCTCTCTCTCTCTCTCTCTCTCTCTCTCTCTCTCTCTCCTCTCTCTCTCTCCAAATAAATAAACAAAATAAAATAAATTTTTGAAAAGAATAGGAGCCCAGCTGGCATGGCTCAATGGCTCAGTGGTTGAGTGTCAACTTATGAACCAGTAGGTCATGGTTCGATTCCTGGTCAGGGCACAGGCCTGGATTTCAGGCTCCATCCCCAGTGTGGGGCGTGCAGGAGGCAGCGGATCAATGATTGACTCTTATCCCTGACATTTCTATCCCTCTTGCCCTCTTCCTTCCTCTCTGAAATTAATAGAAATACATTTAAAAATATAATAGAATACGGTAAGCCTCTTCCTGTCTCCACCCAAGGCAAATGGAAGTACTGAATGACCAAGGACAAAGCGAGGTGCTGACTCATCAAGACACCTTGTCCACCTCTCCGTAGAGTTCTAGGGGGACAATAGATCAGATGACTGACAGCTCGGATAACATGGCTTCAGACTTAGGATGCTTGTTCTACAAGAGAACCATCTTTTAACTGAAACTGACACTTTGCTCAGATTGATCCAAATCCCCTTCCCCGCCGAGCGTCACGCCCTGGTGTTCTCGGCCCTTCCAAACTGTACCTGCCCTTCCGGGCAGCCCTGGCCGCTGACAGCATGTGCTCAGCGCAGAGCAGCTGGGGGAGGCAGGCTGAGCAGACGCGATGCCTCCTAGGAAGCTGCTTCCCACTTGGGAACAGAAACCCTGCACCTGAAATGACCAAGGAACGAAGGCGAGGGCTGCCGCGCTGAGGAAGTGCACAGGAAGGAGTCACTGTGGCGAGGTCCGGGGAAGGAACGGAGGCTCTGGCTGGGTCAGTGCGCCTCTCCGGGCTACAGAGCAAGTGAGCTGAGCTGCCTGGTGCTCTGAGTCCCTGCAGTCTTGTTCTTGGACTTGACAAAGCAAACATCTCCATTCTATGCTCCCGCCCACCCACACATTAAATAGCTCCCCGAGTTCCTCCCAACAGTCTCATGGGTAAATGCTTGCACTTACCCAACCTCCTACCAGTTAAGAAAGCAGGTAATCAAAAACCATACACTACCCTAATAAAATCAAAAACACAAAGTGCAGAACACCGATCACAATGTTAACTGCCTCATAGCAAAGCGTGCGTCACTGTGGAGTGGCTATAACCATAAGACAAGTAGGCAATCAAGAAACTCAAGGCAAGTGTCAGGCAGGCTGTACCAAGGGACTTTGCTGTGAACCAAGGAGAACTAATAGTGTGTGTTAGACTCAATATGGGGTGTGGTGGTCATTTCAAATTTTCAGCTACCTGGGTTGCCATGAAATCGTAACAATACTCCAAACAATGCCCCATCCTGTATCAGATTAGTGATCTGATATGCTGATTAATTCTAATGAACTATTGTTAATGTTACTGTCTTATTTAACATTGCTCATCTTTAATGCCTGTGTACGGCATTTAAAAGGCAACTCAAGCCCTAACTGGTTTGGTTCAGTGGATAGAGCGTTGGCCTGCGAACTGAAGGGTCCCAGGTTCAATTCCGGTCAAGGGCATGTACCTTGGTTGCAGGCACATCCCCAGTAGTGGGTGTGCAGGAGACAGCTGATCGATGTTTCTCTCTCATCGATGTTTCTGACTCTCTATTCCTCTCCCTTCCTCTCTGTAAAAAAAAAATCAATAAAATATATTTTAAAAAAATAAAAAATAAATAAAAGGCAACTCAAAAATTTCCAGATGACTTACATAAGAAACCCACCCATGGCTTTGGTTTCTTGCAATATGAGAGACTAGCTATTCTAAAAAAAACTCTCCCCATATTAAGCCCCTAGCAATGCTTAAAGCATAAAAAGGTAGATGTGTGTGTGGGGGGGGGGGGGGGGGGGGGGGGGGGGGGGGGGGGGGAAGGGGCTGTTCAGAAGACAAAAATAGAAAAATGACAAATAAATTGAGAGAGAAAAGCAAAAGATGCAGTGTGATCATGAGCTTTTCACATACCAACTGGCTAGGCTGCAGTCCCATTATTCAACCCAACCCAACCTGGGTGGTGCTGTGAAGACATCTCGTAGGTGTAATCAAAGCCCAGCACCGGCTGACCTTGGGTAAAGAAGCTCTGGATCATCGGCTGGGCCCAATTTAATCGCTGAAAGACCTTTAGCGCAGAGCTGAGGCTTCCAGGAGAAATCCAGCTGCGTCTGCCCGTGCAGCCTGTGCTTCCTGAACGGCTGCCCACGGATTGTGGATGTGCCCAGCCAGCCCCACCATCCCATGAAGCAATCTCCTGCAGTAAAGCTCTTCGTACAAATGTCCTCCTGGTCCTGTTTTTCTGGCTGAAGGCGGACTGAGGTGTGAGGCTAGCTGCTGGCGGGGGCATCTGCTGCTCCCTGCGTTTGCTCTGAAGAAAAGAGGCAAGTTGGGACCCACATGGGTGGAAAGTCCGGTCAGGCACCCAGTGAAAAAGTGAACCAGAAAACTAAGAAACCAGTGAGCAAACCTGAACTTGGCTTTCCGGCTCCACGAAAGAAGGCAATTCATGGAGAACCCACAGCTACAGGCCACAACGGCACCACGGGATACACGCAGCTTCAACACTACGCATGGGGAAATGCCACTTCATATGTGCCAGACTGACCAAGTGAGAGCACCAAGGCGTGGGCAGGACATGGACCCGTGGAAACCCTCGTGCGCTGCTTTGGAACGGCAACCCTGAAAAGTCATTTTGCATCAACTGGTAGCGTCATGGATGCACACAGCCTACGTGACACTGACTTCCTTCCACTGCTATGTATATCCCTTGGACATCCCAACGAACCTCTGCTCTAACACACACACAAGGAGGGTCCAACATAATAAATGGATAACAGCCCCAAACTGCAAGCAATTCAGATCCATTCATAGGAGCGTGGATAAAGGGAAAGAGACAGATGGAGCACAACAGCAAAGAAAATGAACAAATTACAGCTACACATCCAGCACAAACGTAACGTAGAATAACAAAAAGTAAAAAAAAAATAAAAAATCTAGTACAGGCATTAAGACTCCATTGCTCTTCACAGCCTTCCTGTATATTGTAAAGACAAGGCCAGGGCTGGGTCCCTGCTTACCCTTGTCCTATATCCAGGCTGACAGCTCTTCCGACTAAGAACATAACCTATTCCAGCTTTACCCACACAACCTAGGAGAGTACCAGACGTACGGAAGATACCCAATAGATGTTTGTTGAATAAATGAATACATTTTGAACACAGAAATATGAGGCAGGAACCTGACCCTGTGTTTCTGGTCTAGAGTCTTGATGCATGAGACCCCAAACTCTGATCTGACCTGCCTGGACGGACCCCTGTTGGCCATAGCTGACACTGCTGCTATAGTCACCTGACCTATCCGACTAGTGTTAACTCCTCACCCCCAGCTTCCTAAAACCAAGTTCCCCCAGACATGTCCATTTAAAAGTCACGCAAGCCCCAGTGTGATACATTCTTGTCAAAAGAGCTAAGATTAAATGAAGTTTTGAAATTTGCTCTAGATTTCATTCAGGCAGGCTGTATTTTCCCATCATTTAACAGAATCCAGAAAGCTGAAGGAAACAAGAACTTTGGCAAGAGTTGGCAAACATGAGGTTCAGAAAGCAAACAGAACTAGCATACAAGTTAAGAAAAGTTCATTCAAACTGATCAAATCGATAACCAAATAGCATCACAATTAAATCCTGAGGGGAAAAGGAATGAGGCTATATGGATAAAATAATTATTGTAGAATTCCTGGGTACCCTTCTATGTGGGAAATAAATATAACTGAAGGGACATATTTTAGGGGAAAGTAATGGAAATATTTTCTCTCCTAAAATACTTGAATATTTTTAAAATACATATTTTTCAACACCAAGGGTGTTCCTGCTTTGAACATTACAGAGACAGAATGCTTTACACAAAGTGATGTTTCTTGATTTAATCACAGTAATTTAATCTCCAGCGCCAAGTGACCTAAGAATGAGGTATACCTAGATATTGGCTAATGACATGGCTTCTGTCAGCTAATGCCATTATCCCCGCAGGCAACGACCTGGAAGAACACTGCAATTACCTGGTACAGCCAGACCAAGTTCATTCCAATTTATGAAGTTTTTAAAATTCCAAATGTCATGTACACCTTAAGAATGTTCACAGCACATTAGATTATTCTCGAATCTCTTGCTATCATTCCAGCATTTAATCCCACTGATCATTTTAGGAAAGGAGATGGTCACAAGCAACTGATAATCGATGGAAAGACCTTCAGAGCAGGGTTGAGACTTCCGGAGCAGCTAGCAAGCCTTTCCTTTTTCCTTCTGTCTATGTTACATATACTGGAGGCTAGCATTTTCTAGTTTCATCTACTTGGCTATGAATCATTCATAGTTTCATTTCAATTATTCATTGAAATTCTACTTTGCACCTAACATTATGTTCTGTTACATACTATTTGGGGAGGGAGTTCCTACTCAAATGGGGCTTTCAAGACAGTTGCTCAAAAAAAGTTTATACTCAAAGGAAGAGTTAAAGAAGAAATATGAAGGATATAAAGCTCAAGATCTAATAGGACCTTGACTTCGGAGCTTGACTATATTCTGACTACCAATGACCCTGAAGCTTTTGAAAAATTCACTCCCTTCTCTGAACCACAACTGCTTCTTTGGTGAAAAAAAAGGAGGCTACACCCTCAAAGGTCCTTCCAACAAAGCTGTTCAAGTAGGATAAGCTTCTTTTAGAACAGCGGTTCTCAACCTGGGGGTCGCGACCCCTTTGTGGGTCGAATGACCCTTTCCCAGGGGTCGCCTAAATACATCCTGGATATCAGATATTTACATTATGATTCATAACAGTAGCAAAATTACAGTTATGAAGTAACAACGAACATAATTTTATGGTTGGGGGGTCACCACAACATGAGGAACTATATTAAAGGGTCGGTCGCGGCATTAGGAAGGTTGAGAACCACTGTTTTAGAAGCTGTGTAGGGAGAGATTAGTAATGCAAAGATTTGTTCCAAGGTGGGGTTACTCAAAGAAGGTTTCATAAAAGTGGAAGTGGTAAGTCTTAAGGTTGACCTAGAAGGACAATAATTAAAAAGGATGTGGCAAGCATTGTGACTGTGGTGTATGAGACCTAACAGGAGCATGACATTTGTAAATCCCGTTCTTTTCCTATCCATCTCTCTGTCTTTATGACTAAACACATGCTCTTTTCCACTCGTTATTAATCAACTCTACCTCAACTGAAGTTATAAGGCAGAGATGGTGTTCAAGGTGGTTGGATGAGGAATAACATAACTATTTTCACAGAGCAATGATCTAGGCAAATCCCCTCACTGCCCTAGTAACCCTCTCCACCAAATTGATTACCTAGTGATCTAAGAAATATTGAACCACACACACAAAGTGTTATCTATCATTCAATGTAAAACAGAAATTAGGTAATAATCCAGGTGATTGGATCAGTGATAAACTGAGTCCTAAAAATTCCCATTGAGACTAAGTTATCTGGATTGATTCCTTTATCCATCAAATTAGTCAGACAATACATCTCTTCCCTTCTCTTGATACTTGATAGAAGGATATTTAGATAGGAAATTATCTAATTTAGGACAAAGTTGCAGTATTGTACTAAAGTTGAGGAATTCGAGTAGCTGTATATTTTTGTGTATGGAAAATATCACAGACTCAAAAGTTTCTGTTGCTTACATACTCTGCTACAATTACAGAAGCAACTCCTAAGAAGGTTGCCCTCTCTCACAGAGTAGGGTGAAGTCTGCAGAGAAGTCCCCTGTTCTTTCCATTTCCTTTCATTTTCCCACTGACAAAGGTGAAGTTCTGAGTCCCCTTAAGCCCTATCAGAATCCACCTTCCCTGATTCCTTCATCATCTACTTGTTTTCCCTTTGATGTCTATGGTTTTCAAATTCTTAAGACATAAAGAATATCATGGGTTCCTTTTATTAACTGTCTCCCTAGCCCATTATTTTTTAATCTATGGAGAAAGGATGAACTATACAATATTAAAGACAATGTGCCTATTTCCAATGGTACTTTATGTGTAAACTGTTATCTCCCACACATTAAAGAGGAAGTAGCCTGCCTCAGTTTACCTCTGAAAGCTACCTGGAACGGTGTAGTACAAGGTCATTCCAGGGGCTCAGGGGCAGGGACGAACCTCCGTGAACTGGGAACAAACGCACCTGAAAGAAGCTCAGCTCACTTCATCGTCGGATAATGTGTTGATTTTTTTCAGTTTCTCTTCATACATCATCAGCATCATCACACACGAATGTGATGCGTTCCATATGCAGATATGACAAGCTGTCTGATACTATTCCACACTAATGTAGGACAACATGGCTGATACTGAAATTCATTTTCCTTTCATTAATCTTCCTCTACAGGGTTAGGAAAGTGTTTTTTTTAAAACCAATTCACCACTATGAATATCGCAGGAGTGTCTTCACTAATGTGGCAAGCATGTAGGAACTGCCCTTTCCCTTCCCACTAAGAATATGAGGAGACTTACAGGGAACTGAAATGACTTATACCTACAAGGGTGCATATGTCTTGCCAGCAGAATGGGAAGGAAATAACAGATTTAAACAGGAGCAGGTCATACTGGAATAAAACAATAACAGAACAAAACAAACTCCTCAAGCCAGTGAGGAGATTCCAGGCACAATACCCCGCACTCCGCAGGCTGGCTCCTTCCTCTGCCTCCTGTAGACGATGTGTGGGTGGTACTCGCCCTCGGCCTGGGGGTGCTCTTTGACAGGCTCAATAAAGAAGTCTCCGTGTGGTAGATGGAAAAATCCAGTCTGTAAATATATGCAGCAGAAAGTCTTATTGGAGTCCATTCTTTATCCACACAAAGAAAATTAGCAGAGTGAAAACGACATAGATCATGATGACCCCTAAAACTCGTAAGACCAATGCTCTCATAGCTGCTGTTGGATCTCCCAGAAGAGCTACACAGAGTAATGTTATGAAAGGCTGTCATAGTCATAATTAAATGTTTAGGGGTCCCAAGTCCCTTTGAGACTTTATTGAAAAAAGTGTGCATCTACACATCTACCCAAAATGTAGTATACAATTTTGCAGGTTCATGGACGCCCCCCCCCCAAAAAAAACACCCCACAGCTGAATATCTACAAATTTAAATACAGTGCTTCCCAGCTGCCTTATTCTGGAGTGGCTTCCTGTTCTCCATAGTCCACCGACAGCTTTATGGAACATCTGTTGACCTGGGTGTGGGTAGCCAGCTGCATTTCACACATCTCCTTGACTTGAAGTTTTAATCCTTTCTGCTTTCAAGAAATCAAAGAACTGTAACACAGAGTCTCTGATCTGAGACTGGGTGTCCAGGTGTCTGTAGCGGAAAGCCCTCTGTCAGGCTCGAGGGAAAGGGCACTCTCATTTCACATTCGTGGGATTTTCGATTTGCCGGTCAACGAGTAACTCTTTTCAGAGGCCAGGTCTAGGAGTGGCCTATCCTACAACTCTCCTTTCTCTTTAGGAAAATTTCTCAGTGCCTGTTCGAGCTGCTTAGAAAATGCCTTTCCTGATGGCCTCCTAGGATGGACCTGAGTCTCAGCATCTGAATTCTGTACCAATGAACAGGGCTTCCCCTTACAACCTGCTCGAGGTGATCAGAAACTCAGGCTCTGGAATTAAAATGGGTTTAAATCCCAGCTCCTCCACTTATTAACCATGTGACCTTGGGCAAATGACTTGCTCAGTTTCAGTTTCCCAATTGGTAGATGGAGATTACTCGAGGGTTGCTGCAAAGCTCTTAGAAAAGGGCCTGGTTCATAGTCTCATCTATCACAGGCTCTTTCCAGATCTCAGAGTTTATATCGTTTCACTGTATTAGACTTTCCAGAGTCAATAGAACCGTTCAATCAATTTCAATTTTGCAAAAAAATAAACCTGGGGACCCTGGGGGGCCAGGGACACTGTGAAAGGCTCCCAAAGTCCATGGCCCTCTCCCCCCACCCAGTGCCTCCGCAGGTTGGGGTGCTCTGCTCTGCAGAGGACTGTGAAGACAGCTGAGCAGCCCAGTCAGGAGAGGGCTGGGCTCCGTGAAAGGAGGATGCTCTCTCTACTACACAACCTGCCCTTGGGTGGTAATGATTTAACTACCAACTCCAATGGTGGCTCTATCTGACTTCAAATTTGCTGACATTTCTCGGGAGACATTTATCCTCAGTATCATCCTCCAAAGACAACCCCTTGGGACAGGAAGAACTGACAAGGCCCAGATGACAACGAAACAGCTGGAAACAGACTTGCGCAGTGCTGAGATTTGCGGTGCTGAGACCTGGTTCTATTTCCACTCCAACACAAAGACCAGGGACACGTGGCAGAAGTGTGCCTATTGCTAACGAAGTTCATTTGTTCCACAGAAGCAAAGTCGAAGTCAAGAACTCCTTAGGGATGGCTGGTTCGGGATCCCTGCGTGACACTGCTTTCACCAGATATTGATATCAGTGACAAAACCAAATTACCAACAAGAAGGATTTATGGGCATTTCTTCGGCCTCAAATTTTGGACCCAGGTGGCGCAGAAGGAACAGATGGGACCCCAGTTGAGAACACTATAACTACTTTACGGGCAACATGAATGAGAAGGCCCAAAAGCCAGCCAAGCACTTCCCTAAAGACTTACTTCCGTTCGCATTCCTCCCGCAGGCCAGCCTTGTCAGCGTGTGCCCAGAAATCACCTCATCAGCCTACATATTTCTCCAAAGCGAGGTGGAGACCTAGGAGAGCTGAGTGGCTCACCATCTGTGGGGAAGCAATACACCTGCTCACATGCAAGAAGGGCGGTTGGCCCCAGGACCCCACAGAGAAGGGACCAGGCAGGAGAGGGATGAAGAGACCTCCGCTGGCTTGGGGGACAGTGAGTGGGAAGATTTCCCATCTGAGCTCTGCGCCTCCTCTTTCCCTCCCAGCATGAAAACACAGAGCTCTGTACACCTGGTGTGGGTGGCCATGGTTCATGGGTGTCTCTCCTTTAACCAGAACGTCCTGTGATGTTGGAGATGTTCCATATCCGCATTGTCCAGTTCAACAGCCACCCGAGCATTTGAGATGTGCCCAATGCAGCAGATGAACTGCAGCTTTAATTTCACCTAATTTTAAACGTTAACGTAAATGTAAACAGCCACAGGAGGTTAGTGGCTACCGTATGGAACTGCATGTTTCTGGAGACGGGCTGGCCAGTGGAGGAGTGAGAGCCCAAGCATGTTCCTCATGCGGCGATGAGTGCTGGGATCAGGGCAGCACTGGAGAGAAAAGCAAACTGCCGGATGTCGCAGGTCACTGTAACCGTTTGTTTTTCGGCCAGGAGCCATCTTGAACACATCTGAGTATGGCACTCAGTCTCGAGAGAACTGAAACAGGCAAGAGTCGGTATAAAAGAGGCACCATCTGCCGAAGTTCAACTGAGTCAGCGGGAGCAAGTTTGGCAGGACACGGGCTGTGTGAGCGTCTGCCATTGCCCTGAGGCCAGAAAAGAAGGAACGTGAATGTACCCTCAGGGGCCGGGGACTGGGGTTGTGATCGTAAGGAATTGGAGAACTGGAAGCCAGGCTCCACTCCTAGAGAGAGTTGTCTCCAGAAGAGCCTGCATGTCCTCACACCTCTCTGACGCCACAGCCCTGGTGTACACAAGACCACATCCCATTGCTGGCTGGCAGCTCCAAGTCCAAGCAGTAGGATAAATATCACTTCATGGAGAATGGATGAAATGGACCCCAAAAAAATCATAGATCAAAATGTAATGACAAGGCTCACAACATTATGACGGACGAGGTTTACTAGAAGCAGCATGAGCTGTGTGATCTTGGTCAAATTAGTTAATACATGGAGCCCTCCTTTTCTCATCTGTAAAATGGGGCAAAAAGCTATCTTAATTTGCAGGGTTGTAACTATCAGAGACGCTCCTTGCAAAATGCCTGCCAGAAGGCTTGCCATATGCTGGGTGCGCAGTAAATGCAGTGTGTTTTATCATAGCACCACCCACAGGGAACGCAATATACTTCGGTGACTGAAAGCAAGTACTCTCCAGTTCGACCACTTGGCTTCATCTCTTACAGCAGGCAACTCCTCCGGGCCTCAGTTTTCCTATCTGGGAAATAGGAAGAGTGCTAGTCACCTGATAGCTAACTTATTAAAAGTTGTCAGGTGGATGAAGTGAGTCAGTATGAAGTGTTTGCGTGAGTGCCAGTGCACAGTGAGTGCCTTGTAGGTGGTAGCTGTTAGTTATTATGGAAGTCTAAGAACATTCTCACAGAAGCCTAATGAGATGGTTCATTTTCTGCATCAACTGGACGGGCCCTGGGGTGTCAGGTTAATTAGTTTTGGTTGTTTCTCTGAGGGCCTTTCCAGATGGCATTAGCATTGGACTTGGACCCAGTAAACTGGGTGGGCATCATCCCGTCCGCCAAGGGTCAGATGTTCTCTCAGACCGGGGTTCACATCATCGGCGACCCTGGTTCTCGGGCCTTCAGCCATATCGCTGGCTTTCCAAGTTCTTAACTCATAGCAGATTGTGGGACCGCTCAGCCCCATAATCATGTGAGGCAATTCTTCAAAGTAAATATCCACGTGTATAACTGTACACACGCACATGCACGCGCACACACACTAACTAAGGGAGACTCCGTGGTGACAGGGTATACACTGACTCATCTGGAAAAACCTGAGAGGAGACAGAACGAATAGATGGATTCCTGCTTTTTTGATACTGAGAGTTAGAGGTGATGGTGGAGGCTTTCTAATCCAACCTCTGACACATCACAGTCCTCTCCTCGACCTGGGAGATGTTTTTCACCGGATAGCTCAGGTGAAAAAATCAAGCTTAATTCCCAAACTGGGATTTCCTCAAACGAACTGAGGCTCAGATCTTCAATAAACGTCATGTCTGCGTCTCAAGGCCAGTCATGGATGCCAAGTCCCGGCCTCCTCTTCTCCCATGGAAACAACACAGAGCCCAGGTGGCTCTCTGGGGAAGAGCCTGCCTTTGGAAACACGCCGGGTTCAACACTCAACCCCAGCAGCAGCAGGAGCAAGCCATGTGGCTCTGCACGGTCATCCCCTGGAGCTCTCCAGCCCCTGCTCCAAGCTGGCCTGGCGGCTCATAGGGTTGCCCCCCAGCCGTCACCCCAGGTCTTCCTTTGACAGCCCCTTTAGGTTAGATCCTGGAACTCTGGCTCCCATATCTGTCTGCTTTATTCCAGTACCCAGTTTCAGAATGCAGAAGTCTGATACCTTTTCGGAATCTCAGTCCTTTTTGAATGGCTTCTGTCTCCCTCCCAGAAAGGTTTAGGATTTTCTTTCTACCAGCACTATTTATGTGCTTTTCAGTGAATCTTCCTTCGCCCATTGTGCTGGACACTCAGTGGACCATCTCACTCTGGATTCTGCGCTTCTCAGCCCTCCACTGATGAGGAGTAATTTGGGTATTAGATCTCTCAGGCAAGTCGTCCATGTTCCTTACTTTGTCTGTCATATGTCCCTACTCTTAGTCTTCTACATCTACTTTTTAAATGTAATATAGTTGACATACAATATTATATTAATTTCAACATTTATATATCTTACCAGCGTCATCACCACTGAGTCTAGTGACCAAAGTTATCCGTACAAAGTTATCACACTATTTACTAGATTCCCCTTCACCTTGTATTTTATAGCATATTGTGGGTTTTAGCTATAATTTGTTGAGTTCAAATATTCCTTATGGGAAAATAGGGCCTTACTTATTACCATGCTCAGGAACATTTGGGGGGCACAAAAAACTACCCAAATCATTATATGTAGACTAAAATGTACATTGTTAAAAGGAGACAACTAAAAACAAACCAATGTATGTGTGAAAGGCAAAGACATAGCCCTCCCAGCCCCACCAAGATGCCCAGAAATTGTGAATATGCTGGGTTACATGGTGCCAGAAAATTAAGATCGCAGATGGAATTAGGGTTGCTCATCATCTGACCTTGGGAAGGGAGATTAGCCTGGATTACCCAGACAGGCCTGATGAATCCAAAGGATTATTATAAGTGGAAGAGGGAGGTGGAGAGAACTGGAGAGGCGGCAATGTGACGAGGACTTGGCCCCATGCTGCTGGCGTTGGAGGTGGAGAAATGGGGCCATAAGCCACGAAAGTGACCTCCAGGAGCTGGAAAAAGTAAGGAAATGGTTTATCCTCAAGTTTCCAGAAGAAAACAGCACTGCCGACCCTTGACTTTAGCTCACTGAGACCCCTTTCAAACCACTGACCTCCAGAGCTGTCATCATAAATCTGTGTCGTTTGAAACCACGCAGCTTGTGGTGATGTGTTACAGCAACAATGGGAAACGAATGCAATATGGCTACACACACCACGTGCAAAAGCTAGAACTGGGGTGCCAGCTCCAGATAAAGGAAGATCGCCCAAACTTAGATGAAAGCTGGTATCCTGCCATGGGATTGAGGAGAAGGGCTAACTTTGCTCCCAAGGAAATTTTAACTACAGACTAAAAATAATATGAAAGAATTTAAAATGAGGCTATCGCATTCACCTAAAATCAATTACATGGATGTGAGTGCATCTCTGCCCCCAGAATTTTTGCCAAATCAGCACAAAGAGAATGTCAAGTTCGTGAAGGCTGAAATAGATTTCTCTTTCTACTGGGAAGAAAAAGTCAAAATAGCATTAAGGTATTTAGTTGTCTTTCTAGAAATCTTAATATAGGATCTGAGACTCTGAGGTGGGAATGCAAGGGGTGAAAGGGAAACTGGCCTGGCAATTAGGAGAAGCAGCTGAGAAATGAAAATGCTGATGCCGGCCCTGCCTCCTCCCATGGGTATAGTGAAAGGCACATAAAACTGTGTGAGGCTGCAAGCAATACATATGTATCTCCCTCCATCATTTTCAGCTTAATAACTGCGATCATTTATTTTGCTGCAAATCACAATTATGCTTTGCTAATAGTCTTCTTTCAGATAAATTCATGCCTGGGAAGCTGGGTAGCTGCTTTTTATATATCACGACAGTCCCTCTGTCAAAGTCTCATCTATGGAAAGCATGAGCTCATGGTTTTAAACATCTTCATTCCAAGGGTTCCAAAGAGACCTTCCCAGAACAGTCTGTTCGACCCCAAGGGCATGAAAGAGGAAATGGCCCTAACGCACTGGATCCTGATTGCTTCCAACTACAAAACGAATGTAGAAAAACTGAGCTGGAAACCCCCTTTCTATCAAAAGGCTCAAGGGAAAACGTGGGGGCCCTGCTGCATCCTTTCTCACTACTGGGTCATTTGAAATTCGCACACTGTTTGCGGGGAGGGGGAGGCTTAGCACAACAATCACAGTCCAGATTGGAGAACACTTATTTCGCTTTCTCCTACACCTCGCCACCACACCACTATAGGCCTGGTTACTGCAGTGCCTTGTACCTGGTACATAATGCCCACCTTTCAGGAAAAATCACCCCCTACAACACTAACTGAGGGCATGGATATGCTAAACAGCTTGACTGTAGCTAGTGATCATTGCACTCTGCATACAAAACATCCTGTTGTACACCTTAAACATAGACAATTTTTCTTTTAAAAAATTACAAGGCATACCAAAATGCAAATAACACAACTTAAAGAGCAAGCAGCAGCAGCAGGCAGGGCAGGGATGTTGGCACTATCACACCAGGGACTATAAACTACATTTCATATGCTGAGAGCTCTGATCAACAATGCAGACAGTATGCAAAAATAGAAATAAATGCTAGAGATAAAAACACGAGGAGAAAGGGAAACCTCTAAAACTGAAAATCAAAAAGAACAAAGACTGGAATAAAAAAAAAAGAACAAAATATTCAAAAATTATTGGGGCAATTATAAAAGCTGTAACATATACACAAGGAGAATACCAGAAAGAGAAGAAAGAAAGAAATGGACAGAAAAATATCTGAAACAATAATGACTAGGAATTTCCCCCAAATTTATGTCAGACACCAAATCACAGATCCAAGAAGCCCAGAGAACACCATGAAGGATTAAAAAGCAAACAAACAAACAAAAAAACTATTCCACAGAATTTCAAAAACAAAACACTTGATAAAGACTATCTACAAAAAACCTACAGCTAACGTCAGACCTAATGAAAAACTTAAAGCTTTTCCATTATGATCAGATACAGGCAAGTATGTCCTCTCACCACTACTTTTCAACATGCTATTTGAAATTTCCAGCTAATGCAAAAGACAAAGGAGGAGGAGGAGGAGAGGAAGAAAAAAAAGAAGAAATTAAAGGTACACAGATTAAGAAGAACTGAAATTGTCTTTGTTTGCAGATGGCATGACTGTATATGTAGAAAATCAGAAAGAATCAATAAAAACCCTCCTGGAACTATAAACAATTGTAGCAAGGTTGTAAGATATGGGTTAATATACAAAAGGCAATCACTTTCTTATGTACCAGCAAAAAACAGGCAGAATTTGAAATAAAAAAGACAGTATCACCTATAATATTAGCACCCCCAGAGTGAAATACTTAGGTATAAATTTAAATATATATTCCATGTTCATACATAGGAAGACTCAATATTACCAAGGTGTCCGTTCTTCCCAACTTGACCTACAGACTCAATGCAATCCCAATAAAAATCCCAGCAAGTTATTTTGTGAACATCGACAAACTGACTCTAAAGTGTATTTAAAAAGGTAAAAGACCCAGAACAGCCAACACAGTCCTCAAGGAGAAGAACAAAGTCAGAGGACAGACACTGACCAACCTCAAGATTGCCTATAAAGCCTCAGTAATCAACACAGTGTGGTAGTAGCCAAAAGGTGTTGCTGGCCATGGAACTTACACCCTTCACAAAAATTGATGTGAAATGGATCATGGACCAACAGGTAAAATACAAAGCTATAAAACTCTTAGAAGATAACATAGGAGGAACACAGATTACTTCAGATAGCGGGGTGGCTTTTTAGGTAACACAAAGGTATGATCCATTAAAGAAATAATTAAGAAGCTGGATTTCATTAGGATTAAAAACTTCTGCTCTGCAAAAGACAATGTGAAGAAAATGAGGTGACAGGTCACAGACTGGGAGAAAATATCTGCAGAAGACACCTCTGATAGAGACTTGTTACTCAAAATAAACAAAGCACTCTTAAAACCCAACAATAAGACAACAAATAATCCGGTTTAAAAATGGGCCAAAGACTTGAATCCAACCAGAGACCCGAGGGCTGACGTGCCAACCACTGAACAAAACTGGCTAAGGGCACAACAGAAGTTTTAAAAATATTCTGGTAGAAAAGATGAGACGATCCCACATGTGCCTGCATGCATACAGAACACAGCGTGTGCACGAGTGGAAAATGGGACGCTTGTTTTCCCGGATTCTTGGAGAGGAACCACGAGGCCGCTGCTTTGCTGCATAAAGGGAGTTGTGACTTAAAGACAGGTCTGCACTACTCAAACGGAGCCAGCACTGGGCAGCTTCTCCCTAGGGTCCGTTTACTTCCAGCCCCACTGTTTGAACTGCATGAAGAGAAGCACCACCACATGGGACGTACACATGGATAAGGCATGTATTTTGCCTTCTAGACACAGGCATGATAACTCCAAGACAAGGTGGGCTGGGAGAAGAAACGGACTTCCTGCTGTGGCTGTACTAATGAGAAAGAAGTTCATTCCATCCGGGAAGGTTTCATCAAGGAGGTGTCTGTGATCCGGGCCTTGGAGCAAGCAGTGCTTTATAGTCGGGGAGCAGGGTCTTTTATTCGATTGAAAAGACTGTGCACAAAGCTCACATATGGAAGTGCAAGGGGTAGCCTGGATTCCAGAGCATGTGAGTGATTTCTGGTTGATCTGTTTCAATTCTGTCCTCCCCTAACCAAACACCCCACTCTATCCTGCCCTAACCAGACACCCAGTCTGTCCTGCCCTAACCAGACACCCCACTCTGCCCTCCCCTAACCAAACACCCCACTCTATCCTGCCCTAACCAGACACCCCACTCTCCCCTAACCAGACATCCAGTCTGTCCTGCCCTAACCAGATACCAGGTCTGCCCCTGGCATCACCTTTGGCTGAGAACAGGGCCAATATTTTTAAGTAAATCCCAGACCATAAGCCATTTTATCCTAATTCCATACTATGGAGTTCTTCAAATTATGGACATTTCAAACATAACCACAATGCCTGTATCACACCAAACGAAATTAAGAACCAACTTCCCAGTGATACAAACAAGCTGCAATCTTCTGGGGGAAACAGTCTCCTCACAGTTTATCTGTTGATATGAGGCCCAGCCGAGGCCCACACTTGGCCGTGGGTTGTCTCTTATGTCTGTTTAATTCCAGAGCTGGCCCACTGCCTTCCCCCGCCCAAGGGCTGGTTCCAGAAGCCAGTCAGCTGTCCTGCACATTGTCCCACATTCTGGACTTGTCTATTTCCTTGAACTCTGTTCTCCTGTAAATTGGTAAATTGAACTAGAAGCTCGATTAGATTCAGATATATGGTGCAGGTATGTGTGTATACACATATGTGTGCTCCACAGGTTTACACGCACAAACACACACACACACACACGAATCAAATCGAGCTTCCTATCTCTGTGCCTTCGCTGGTCAAATGACGGAGTCGACATCCGAAAGCAGGATTGTGGCAGCCAGTAAAGGGGCTGTGCCTGGTCACCTGCCCTAGATCCACTCTAAGGGCAGGAGCAGCCCTCAGTGTGTGCCCCCTTCACATACTCCGTGCAGCCCCTTCCACCCGACCCAGGGGAACTGGGAACAGGACAAGGTCATTCAATGAGGCCAGGTGTGCTCTGGGAGACCAACCGTCTTGACAATGCTGCTGGCCCCAGGACTATGCCTCCTGCAAGGACCGGGCAGCGCAGCTGTGCCAACCACCCCTGAAACCCAGGGGCACAGCAACACGCTGCAGGTTTTGTTCACTTTACAAACACAAGGCCTGCTCCAGTTCTCACCCATTCGGGAGACTTACACAGGCACCGGTACAGGCGCTGGGATCTGGTGTGTGGCTCAGTCACTACATCACAAAACAATTCTGGAGGCGCTACTGAGCTCAAGGCACTCGACTAGCATGGCAGGATGGAGTCAGGGCAGAAGGTCAGGGGTAAGGAGGAAGCACAATCCCTGCCCAAAGAGCTCAGGCTAGGGAGGCCGATGGGACAAAGCACACAAGAAAAAAAAGGAAAAAGGAACTGGAAAACTTGACATGAGGGAAACGTCCAGAGGATGAGTCATTGCAGAACTTCGGGTTTTCCGAAGAGCACCATACTGTGCATACTTGGGCCATGACCGCTGGATTCGCTCACACAGCTGTGAGTCTGACCATGTCCCTGCACCCTTGCTGTTTGTTTCTGCTGTGATTCTCACAGCCTGGAGGTATTTCCTAGAAATAAACAACCAGGATGGTTGGACATTAACTAGCTCTGGGGTTGTCACTGAGGTCTCTTCTAGCCAATTCAAAGCATTTTTTAAGCACTAGCTCATAGCAGCTTGCTCCAAACTGAGGATTGTAGAGTGCATGAGCTGAGGAGTAGCCTCAATCTGCTGCAAGAAGTTTACATTCTGTGGTGTGCTGTAGCCCCTGTATCTCCTTGTGAGAGCCATTTGCTAAATACTCGGGAATTTTGTGAGCTCGTTGTGAAACAGAAGTGTGGTTGCTTGAATAATATCCAAAAGATATCAGACCTGAATTCCTAGAGCCTGTCGGTGTTAACTTACATGACAAACACAGAAACACAAAGAACTTCATAGATGTGATTAAAGTGTAAGATCTTGAAATGGGATTGTCCAGGGGGCCCTCCATGCAATCACATATATGCTTGTGAGAGGGGTGCCGGGGGGATTAGACACACAGAGAAGAAGGGAAGCCACTGAGAGCGCCGAGCCAGAAACTGGGGGGATGTGGTCACAAGCCAAGCACTGTAGCCTCCAGAAGCGGGAAAAGGCAAGGAGTAGGGTCCCGCTGATATCCTGATTTCCACCCAGTGAAAGTGACGTTGGACTACTGGCCTCCAGAACTGTGAGAGAATAAATAATTTTTGCTTATTAAAACCGCCAAGTTTAAACCAGCAGCCATAGGAAATTAATTTGGGCAAGAAATTAATTTGGAAATCAGCCATGGTGGAGTATTTACACCACAGTAAATGGCAAATGCTCAAAATCAAGGCTGTTTGTTTCAGGAGGCTGGTGTGCTTACATGACAACTGGATCATTCAGCCTTAGATAAACAACTAGAGAGTGTCGCTTCATGGTGGGATGTGATGTGACTTGACACAATGTGATGTGATGTGATGTGATACGATACACTGGAAAATGCACTAAACTTGTAGTTATTTCCCAAATAGATCAATCTGTTCTTATAAAGATCTCTTTACTTTTCTCCATGGTTTCCTTCCTGAAAAAAAAAAATAAGAGCCTCAAAACTCATTTATTCTAGAAGCATTTACTAATCACCTACTATGTACCAGAAAGAGTGCTAAAGGTACAAAGATGAGTGAGACATGATGCCTGTCACAAAGGAGGGGACACTCATAGTGACATCAGATAGCTAAGTGACCCAAAAATGCCAGGATGAGGTAAAAGGCCCAGGTGAAAAGTCCATGGAGACTGGCGGTATCTCCCAGCTCCGCGGCTGACGCTCTTTCTGATCTCAGAGCTCAATCACTGAGGTCATCTGTCACTGGGAAGTGGACCTCCCAGCGGGGATCCTTTCCCAGACTAATCGAAGACCATTCTCTGCAGGGGCCGAGTGGGAAGGTCTGTCTCTCTGTTGCACACATGTCCAAACCACGATTTCCTAGCAAAGCAAAACGGAGTCAAGAACAAAATTAGATTCTAACCACAGCGTTTGTCCAACAGGAGGATGCCACCCACAGTGTCATGGCGAGGATAGCGCTCAACACTGCGGATGCCTCTGTGCCACCAATGCTGCGGTGACGGCAATATGCACACTGCGGCTCTGAAGGCCACCTGGGTCCTGTGTGGGACATATTTAGAGCAAAATGTTGTCTATTCCTTCATTGAAGAAATGTTTCCTGAGGAACCTCATGTGCCAGGCACTGAACTAGGCACCGGAGATCGTTAAAAAGCAAGCCCTGCCCTCAGGAGACTCACCCACAATCAGCAAGTCAGCAAGCACCACTGGTGCTAGGAAACAAAGCTATCCAGCTACAGTGGGGTCCAAAGGCGGTGTGGCCAGTCACTCTCAAGAGTCAGAAAAGGCTCCAGAAATTACCAGGTATGTGGGCTCTGGAAAGAGGGAGACATCAATAGCATTTGCTTTTGAATCCTCGCCAAGTTCCCCATACAAACAGTCGAACTAGGATAACCAAACCCAAAACCCACAGACAAAAGCACCACAAGCCCCAAAAGAAGAGTGGTGAGGACAAACAACTCACAGCATCTGAACATTCCTAGGGACAGGACGGCAATGCTGTCAATGAAAAGCTTAAGTCTAGAGAGACAGACGACTAAGTACATGCTAGTCACAACCGAAAGCAACAAACGCCATAACCATGGAACCCGCCAAAGGTGGTCACATAACGTCACCTTCTGTGCACCAGAGTTCACCAGGCACGGACCTGAGCCATTCCAGTGTGGGCCCTCCTCCTCAGACGCCATCAGCAAGTTAACACTCACGCCCTCAGCCACTCTCTGTTCTCCAATGGCAGTCAGAGTGCAGAGGTCTTCATGGCTCATGGGGACCAGGTGGGGAATGGAACTATGTCAGGGAAAAAGACAGGAACTCAGCTGTGTCACTTAGCGGCTGGCTGTCCTTTACCAGATGTCTTCATTAACCTTTGGAAGCCTTAATTTCTCATAAGAAAGTGGAGGCCCATCCTATAGGCAGCTCATCAGGGTAAGGTAAGAACTGAATGGATAATGTGTGTGGGAGTTTTTGCAAACTAAAGATGCTCCCAAATATTCATGCTTCTCTCCAAAACGTTCATAGGTTCTCCAAAATATTCATTCTTTCACTCATAGCCTGTGGGAGCTTAGCTTACGCAAACATCTCTCCCTCTTCTCTGCTCCTTGGAGTACACGTCTCTGCTCCTTGACTTCAGGCTGGCCCATGTGACTTCTTTTTAAAAAAATATATATTTTATTGATTTTTTACAGAGAGGAAGGGAGAGGGGTAGAGTTAGAAACATCGATGAGAGAGAAACATCCATCAGCTGCCTCCTGCACACCCCCTACTGGGGATGTGCCCACAACCAAGGTACATGCCCTTGGCCGGAATCGAACCTGGAATCCTTGAGTCCGCAGGCCGATGCTCCATCCACCAAGCCAAACTGGTCAGGGCCCATGTGACTTCTTTTGGCGAAAGTGCAACCCAGTGTGTCAGCTAGGCTCGCATAGTGGCACTCACCTTCTGCACCTCTGCCTTTGCCCTGCGAAGAGGTTCTCCCAGCAGTTGCTGCCCCTCTGCTTGGCCTCAGAAGGGTTATCCATGGAGCAACTCTGAGCTCGCTCTGTGAGGGAGCCACCCCCAGCTCACATGCAGCTGATCTGCAGATGCGTGAGCAGGAAAAAAATGATGGTTGTGCTAAGCACCGAGTTTTCACTTTCCTCCTCAGACTAAGGAGTCCTGGGACATTGACAGCATTCCAGAAACCATTCTGACAAAATATTTGCAATGCAGCTCATCAGTAAAAAGAATGTTTTGGCCAAAAGGAGGACGTGGCCTAAGGCAGTAAGGTGCGAAAGGGGTGGTATCAGAAGGGTGGTATCAGAGTCGCTTGGAAATCTCAAGTTACACAGACTTAACTTTCTCAGCAGCCCCCTCCCCAGACCTGTGAGGTTCACCAGCTAGTAGTGACCAAGGGGGGAAGTAGAGCACTGCACTCCAGAAAGTCAAATGAAGGACTCCTGGCTGCAGATGGGAACGTCTAGAAGCCAACAGTCAGCACCGCAGGGATAAAGCTCCCTTCACTGAGCAGTGCAGTATACCACAGGAATAGGTGTCATGATGTTTGTCATCTGATGTGTGATATTAAGTCTGCACCGGTTGGTGAACATTTAACTTCTGAGATCAGCAAAGCTAATAATGCTTGATGCCAAAGCCAGGTGTGGTCAAGTAGCACTAAAATAAAAAGAGCCACACTCCCCAATGGCTCCCACCAATCCTACTGCTTGGTCAACATCAACAGTCTAACCTTGCTAATTACATCTATATCTTATCTAATAAAAGAGAAACATACAAATTGACCATACCTCCACTACATCCACAAGCCATGCCCACTGCCAATCAGGAGCGAGTATGAAAATAAACCCAACCAAGATGGCAGTGGCCATGGAGCTGGAGTGAACAGGAGGCTTGGGTTGCTCCTGGCGATGGAGGAAGCCAAGCTTCCTACCTACCCTGACTGGCTGTGGGCTCCACTCAAGGCTACAAAATTTCAATTATAGAAGATAAGCCCCAAATACTGCTTCCAGCCATCCTGGCCTCTGCTCAAGGAGGGTCTGGGAGCCTTGGTTTCCAGGGGCATGGCCAGCCTGCAAATAGCCTTCAGTTCCTCACCCAGGCTGGCCAGGCACCCCAGTGGGGACTCCCACCCTGAAGGGGTGTGACCAGCTTGAAAACAGCCCTCAGCCCCTCACCCAGGCCACTCCATGCCCCAAGGGAACCCCCACCCTGATCCAGGACACCTTTCAGGGCAAACCAGCTGGCCCCACCCATGCACCAGGCCTCTATCTATACTAATAAAAAGTTAATATGCTAATTAGACTGGGAGACCTTCCAGGAGACCTTCTGGATGTTTTTCTGGACAAAGCCATGGTGGCAGGGCTAAGGTAGAGGCAGTTAGAGGCCAAGAGGGGAGGGCAGTTGTGGGTGATCAGGCTTGTGGGGGCAGGGCTGTTGGGGGTAAGCAGGCCAGCAGTGGGGGTCAGTTGGAGGTGATCAGGATAGTGGGAGGGGCAGTTTGGAGTGAGCAGGCCAGCAGAGGGCAGTTGGGGGCAAGCAGGCCAGTGGGGAGGGAAGGTAGAGGCCAGCAAGCTGGCAGGCAGAGTGGTTAGGGGCAATCAGGAAGGCAGGCAGGTGAATGGTTAGGAGCCAGCAGTCCCGGATTGTGAAAGGGATGTCTAATTGCCGGTTTAGGCCCCATCCCTGTAAACCAGCAGTAGGACATCCTTCAAGGGGTCACAGATTGGAGAGGGTGCAGGCTGGGCTAAGGAACACCCCCTCCCCCGTGCACAAATTTCGTGCACTGAGCCACTAGTGTGTGTGTGTGTGTGTGTGTGTGTGTGTGCTTATGCCTAAGCAATTATTAAGACCAAACGACCGGAAAGACTAGAACGACCAGTCGACCAGTCACAATGACATGCACTGACTATCAGGGGACAGACGCTCAATGTAGGTGGTCAGTGTGCTCCTACAGGCAATCTCCCATGATCAGCCAATCTCCCCTGGTGCCTCCCCCCGGCTGGCAGGCCCCATTCAGCAGGCCCCGTCCCTCAGGCCTTGTCCAACAGCCAGCAGACCCCTTGACCCTGGCCAGCAGGCCCCAGGCCCTGGCTGGCAGCTGGCAGGACCCAGCTGGCCCAGCCCCAATCAGGACTGGGCAAGACGGCCCAATAGGCCCTGATTGCTGGCCAGGCCTAGGGAACCCATCCGTGCACGAATTTCATGCACTGGGCCTCTAGTTGTGTATATAAAAACAAATTATCAGTGAAAACAGGGTCTTATTCATTAGCATAAAGAATATTAGATTTGTAATCTCTCTGAAGAAAATGAAGATGTTTAAGATTGTGGACAAAAGGAGCCGCATGCTAGCCTGAAAAGCTCAGCGGAGGCCTGCATGGCAGTCCTGCAGGCTCAGAGACATAGAGTAATCACAAAGGATGGTCTGAAAATTAAACATTTAACTACAAACAGGTTATGGTGGGCAGTCACATCCCGGGCCAGTATTTTCCCTGACAAAGATCACCTTTGATCTTTACTGAGCATTTGTCTTTTTGCCTCTAAGATAATGTATTTGTGAAATGTCTGGGTAACTTGCAACTTCTCTTTCTTTCAGACCCCGCCGGGCATAACAAATGGCACCAGGACATTCCCTCATTGATATTGTTATCAAGTTAATGTCAACTGTTAATTATGTTAAACGATCCTGTAGGCTTCTGTGTAAAAGAAGCATGTGTCTATCATTTTGCTTTTTACCCAATCCCAGAGATTTCCCCGCTTTGCTTTATCCCGCCTCCTTAATCTATCACCAATGAATTTCATGTAACCTACTTACGTATTTTCCTTTTGATGGTAAATTTATAAAAACAAGGTACGAACTCCCCATTCTCCAGAGCATTATCTCAATTCATTGAGGTTCTGCCTCCTGGCATATGTCGACAGTTTGGCTCAAATAAACTCACAAAATTCTCTACAGGCTTCATTGGGTTTTTTTGTTAACAAGATATATAGAGAGTGCTAGGACAGTGGATAGCTCTGTTCTTGCATGAGCAAAGTGTAAGATGCCAGCGAGGCTGGGAATCTGCACGTGAGCCTGAATCCTCCACCAGACCCACCCAACCGTCAGATTGCACAGCACTCTGCCTGGGGCAGTGGCCACGTCTGCCTCGACTGTTTAGTGTCAATGAATGTTTGTCTAGCAAATGTCTGTTTGTGTGACAGAAAAAAGAGGTTATGATGTCTATCCTGAAAA
The DNA here is from genome assembly GCA_004026665.1 of Murina feae. NCBI lineage: Eukaryota > Metazoa > Chordata > Mammalia > Chiroptera > Vespertilionidae > Murina > Murina feae. The sequence continues at coordinate 23,734 of PVJC01006747.1, read as the reverse complement.
AGAAATAAAGCCTTTTCTAGTTTAGAAAACTGGCTATATAGAGGATGTAAATTTCAGCACATTTGAAATAAATTAAGTATAAGTATGCTTATACAGTCCACTATATTCCAGAGGCAAATAAGTACAAATGTCTAAAATTTGATTTAAAAAATAAGATAATAAAATATATTTTTTTAATCATGCTTTGAAGTCATATAGATCCTACTTCTTCCATCTAGTAGCTACAGGCCTGCTGTGAGCTGCTTCGGCTTTCTCGTTTGTAATTCAGAAGTCAAATCTTTTTCAATGAAGTGCAGTGCTAAGTGAGATAACTCATTATGACGACAGAGTTCTAGGGGCATGCACAGCAGAAGACCTTGAATGAAGAAGCATTGTGCGTTTTCAAAAAGTGTTTTAGTTCCCACTCTCCCCTTCCTCCCCCCACCTCCCCCCAGTACATAGACGGCACAAAGAAGCTAGAAATGTGCTCAGTAGCTACACAGAGATGTGCTAATGGTAGCACAGCCTCTTAAGGATGGACAGACCGTTCGTGGTGGCAGCCTGTGGAATGGAACGATGCTGACCAGCCCTAGCTGGAAGTGTTCTAACTTTATCCTTCCATGGAGGAGTAAAAACATCAACAACCTCATGCCAACCTTTTACTCTCTTAAAACTTTTCTCTGAAATGCAAGTCTAGGAATCCCGGGTCCAGCCAGTGATGGAGCTGGCACTGAAACTCACCTTCTCCACGACTCCTGCCAAGAGTGCCTTCAGGCTCCCTTTGAGCGCCTTTGATGTGCAAAACCCTTACTGAGCAAAAGCCTGCGGCACTGTTCACCTGGTGGGCATTTTTAAAAACACCTAATAGTTTTTGGTATAGAATCTAGACTCTAGATCAGGGGGCCTCAAACTTTTTAAACAGGGGGCCAGTTCACTGTCCTTCAGACTGTTGGAGGGCTGGACTATAGTTTTTAAAAAAAAACTATGAACAAATTCCTAGCACACTGCATGTGGCCCGTGGGCCGTAGTTTGAGGATGCCTGCTAGATCCTCTAAATGCGTTATTGCATTTTGGAAGAAGTTTACCTTTCTTTTAAAATAACGAATATTCTCACATGACAGTTTTCTAATTATCCTGTATTTGGATCATGCTCCTACAGTCTAGTTAACTTGGGCAAGTCACACCTCCATGTGACTCAGTGTTTCCCTTCAGATCATGGGGCCAAATGTTGCTTACGGTGGATTTCTTCAAATTCTATGCGTTTGTTATTTGCCCATTCTTGGTACTCACTGGTCTTTCACTGGAGATAAGTAATGTGGTGTCCATTTCGAAGTGGTTCCATATTTATGGGTGAATTAATTATGTCATTACTTTTATGACCACATAAGTTTTAAATCCAAAGGACCAAGAATCAAGCCGACGGATGCTGACAATAATGACAACTACTAAATCAACCACACAATTCCAGGTTTTTATTTAATGTGTACTGTGGGCCCGTCTTTGTAATAAGAATTTTACACCTATCATCTCATTTCATCCTCACAGGTACCCACAGATTCTACCATTATCCCCATTTCATAGATGAGGAGAATCAGGGTTACAGAAGAGGCAGGTCCCTGGAGGAGGGTCACGGCCAATAAGTGATGGAGCTAGAAGTTGCAGCGAACTGCCGCCGTAGTACTTGGGATTTTATATATTTCCTAATGAACAAACAAAATATTTACAGAGAAGTCACTTTCTTTTCCTGAAGCTTAATTTTCTTACCTGTAAAGTGACTATTTCCGTAGAGAAAGACAAAAGGAAGCAAGTACACAGGCCAAGCAGCAGAAGGAATGGGAACTCCAGAGGAGATAAAAGGCCAATATTGTTAGAACAGAAAGAAAAAGGAGAATAATGATTGGGGACACAAAGGGGCCAGAAGAAACAGGGCCATATAAGCTAGTGAAGGAGTTCAGACTTTATTCTGAGCACATGGAAAGCCATTCATGGGTTTTAAACAAAGAAACAACATGAGCAGACGCTCACTTTCAAAATATCCCAGAGGCAGTAACACGGAAAACGAACCGCAGGGGTCAGAGTGCAGGCAGGAACCATCTGGAATCTGCAGCCCCTGTGTGCTCAGGGATAGGCGACAGTGACAGGGAAGGGAAGTGTAAAGGCGGAACCAACATAGTGTGCTGAGTTGCTGTCTGTGGAGCTGACGGGAAGGAGTCGGGAGCGCCAGCAGGTGGTAACGGTGTGCTGTACAGACAGTGGCGCTGGCGGGAAGGACTGCGGGGAGGAGGAACTCAGTTTTGCACATATTGAGTTTGTACGACATCTTCATGGAGAGTGTCAGTAGCACTTGGAGCTCGAGACAAAGCTATGGGGCAAAAAGTAGACATTTACAGGCTGTTTCAGACGAGCCGGAATGGGGGAGAGACAAGACAGAGAGAGAGAAGAGTGTAAAATGGAAGTAATGGAACTAGACTCTGAGAAAGAGTAATACAGGTAAGAGAGACGGAATGGATTGAGAGGCAGGAAGCAAGTTAAGCAAGCGGGAAGGTATTAGAGGCCAAGGGGAGGCCCTCCTTCGAGGGGAAGGGCACGGTGCACAGCATCAATGCTGTTGAGAGATCGAGCAGGTTAAACACTGAGTTGTGTCCATTGAACCCAACAGTCAAGGAGGCACTGGTGACCTTGACCAAAGCTTTTGGGGTAAAAGTGGCAGGTGTGGAGGGCAGGGGCTGGAGTTAGGAAGGGGGTTTCATTACCAAAGAGAGAAAAGGGGTGGGAGCTCTTTTTTCTCGGATGATCAGGGCATGTCTAAATGTCCATGGGACACTGGGGCAGACCTAGTAGAGAGAACAAGGTCAAGTGCAAGATGGATAACTGATTCTACAAAGTACCCTAGGGAGTGAGGGTAATAGGATCCAGAGCTTACAGGGCCCAGATGAACTTTAGTCAGGAGGCAGAAGCCCAGGGGAATGAGAAAAATGTACCTCTTCACAGAACACCACTGTGACCTTCCGCAGAGCCGCGGGGCCACCAGCAGCAGAGCCTGGGAAGAGCTACTTCCGGCGGCAGAGATGCTGTCAGCCAGGGAGTCTGTCGGCGGTGGCTCTCAAACTTGGCTGAGCCGTGGATGGCCTGAGAAGCTTTTAAAATCCTGGCCTCGGGTCCCACCCCATACCCATCAAATCAGTGTCTCGGAAGAGACTTTAATGTGCAGTCCAGGTTGAGAGCCAGCCACCCAGGGGTATTACACGATGGAATAGTCACTGTTACAAATTAAGTATATACAGTTAGACTCAAAAATAACTTCAGAGGGCCTTCCATTTTATCTTTCCAAAATCAACAGCACACCAGTAAATTTACAAAGGAAATAAAAGAGGAAATAGTTAGGTGCATTGCACATGGAAAGGGAAGGCGTAATTCTGATAAACATTTGTTTAATTGCATAGGTTCACATGAACTAACTGGGTCAAGGTGTGAAGTGTACTTATTATCGGGGGTCGGGGTCAAAAAAGTTTGAAAACCAGTGATCTAAAGAAACTCTTTTTAGAGGTGAAAAAATTGAGACTCAAATAGATTAAAAGGCTTCTTTGAAGTCACACACACACACACACACACACACACACACACACAGGAGCAAATTTCAGGCCAGAATCCAGTTTTCCTGCTCCTTCCAGAGCACCTGCTGACCCTCTGCTTTCTGTGCATGTTGGTTTCCATGTCAGCACGATTGTAAGCTCCCTGAGAGTGAGAATTATGCCTTCAAATTATTTTTTCAATATATTCTTATTTATTTCAGAGAGGAAGGGAGAGGGAGAGAGAGATGGAAACATCAATAATGAGAGAGAAACATTGATCAGTTCCCCCCTGCATGCCCCCTACTGGGGATCGAGCCCTAAAGTCAGGCATGAGCCCTCCTGGTCCCTAGGTCAATGCTCAATCACTGAACCAGCCAACCAGTCTTGTCTCAATTCTTCAGGTTCACCCACATTATCCTTCCTGTAAGTCCAACTGCCTGCTATTGAAGTAATTTTTTAGCAAGGCTTTCAGGCTCTATTTGACAGCAGCTTTGCTTTGGTCTCACTTTGAATGATAGTTTAGTTTAGGGATTCTCAAACTCTAATGAGCATAAAACACCTCGGGCGGACTTGGTGTGTGAGGGGGAGAAGGGTCTCATGAAACTGCTGACTGATTCAGAGGTCTGGGGTGGATTCTCACCAGCTTCCAGGTGATTCTGGTGCAACTAGTCCTTGGACCAAACTTTGAGTAGCAAGATTCAGAATTTTATGTTAACAGTTAACTGCACCCCCCACCCTCCCAGCAAATGAAATGAAGAAAAAAAAAAGGTGTGACCAATGGTATAGGAAATAATTCAGGAGAGTTTAGTGTCCTAGACTCTGTGTGAATAAAAGGGGCCGTTTATGTCGCTGTTTACAGGTTAACTAGGCCTAAAACTGAGAATTGACGACAACAGTTACCGCAGTGAAGGTCATATAAAATCCGGGCCATTAAATATCCCAGCTGCCACACAGGAGACTGCAATTCATGACTCAAAAGTATTGGAGCCAAGACTCAAACCAACACTCCAGGCTTCTAGCTCTCTCTCCCAGTATAATCTTCGATGAGAACTCAGGGTCAAATCTGGCCATTGATCTTACTCTACAGTCAATTCAGTTTAGCACATATTGAGTTTGTCAGAGTTCGAGACAAAGATATGGGGAGAAAAATAGAAATTGATAGGTTGTTTCATATAGGTTGAAATGGGGGAGAGATGAGACAGAGAGAAATGACTCAAACTCAGCTGAGAGATGACTAAAACTTTTACAATATTTTGGACTTGGCATTGAGGGAATATGTAAGAAGTGAAAGACATTTAACCCTCAAGACATTTAGGTTTAACTGGGAAAATCGGGTTAGAAGCCGTGCAGATGGGATGTACTGACAATGCTAAGTTAGGGAGTGCCAGCAGACAAGAGTGGAAACACCAGTGTGACTTTGACAATGCAAATCCCTCCTCCCTGAAACCCCCACCCAAGCACTCTGCTTTTTAACTCTAGAGAATACTACTGGATAAGTAGAACACTCGTGATCACAGGAAAAAAGCTGCTTAAAACAGGACTCTAAAATAAACATCAACTAATGAATTCAATGTCCCTGAGACAAGAGTTCTGTGACGGTGCCTCTGAGCTTGCATCCCCCTAAAAACCAGTGTCCCTGTGAACAGTGCGCATGGTTTAACCAAGCAATGCCTGCTACTTTCCATTTCCTCTTCAGCTCCCAAAATGATCAAAGCCAAATGTTCCAATCGCAGTACATTCACTAGAAGAAGAAATGCCTGGCTCCTTCCATCTCCCTGCCCCACACACGCTACTTACCTCTTAGGTTTATGCTAATGGCCCTATGACATTGTAAGCCAGCTCAAATCTGTTTCAAAGGCAAGTTGGAGGGGAAAAAATGAAATAATCGATAGAAATGCAGGCTTGATTCTCCCGTGGATCCTCTGGACTATCTGAGACCCCCTAAGGTCTGTGGGCACCAGCCAAACAGAGAGTACAGCATCGCAGCCCAGGAAGTTTGCCCTGACACTGAGGGATGTGGGCAGGAGAGGCTATGCGCTTCTCCTGCTCCACTCCCAGCCTCCAAACAGGGACTAGCACCAGGGCTGTCCTTAGTTGACTCCCGGCAGCCCCTCGGGACAACTGGCTGTCCCTTTGCCAGGCTGTGTCATTTTGATGTCCACACACTCCTCACCACCCCCATCTTGCTTCATGACGAAATGAAAACTGGCCACTCTGCCCTTTGGCCCACTTCCTTGCCGGCTCTCACCCATCTCGCGCGACCTCCTCGTTACAGCTGTTTGCCTTGGGGGGTGATGCGATCTGGTGGAAAGGACGCCAGCCTGGGAGTCAATTCCTTGAAGACCGGTCTTGGTCCTGTCACTTTCTAGCCCCATGACCTTGGTCTCTAAGCCTCAGTTTCCACTTAGTTCAAAAACGACTACAAAAAGCCAGAGAGGCTCATGGTACCTGGTCTGCCAACTCACAGGGTCAAAGTCAAACTCAATAAGGGGGTGTGAAAGCACTCTGCAACTGGGAAGATCAAAGCCAGAGCTCCCCAGACATTCCATTGCTTGAACCCCCTCTCCCCAGGGAGTTTGTATAAAGGGGAAAGACAAATAATAAGTATAATAAAGAGGAAAATATATAGTTTGTGAGAGGTAATAAGTACAGAGGAGAAATTCAAAGCACAGCAGGGGAGTGCACGGAAAGGGTGATTTTGATTAGGGTCAGAGTAAGTATCATGGAGAAAAGGCAGCCGAAACAGACTTTAAAGGGGTGACAGTCATGCAGCTTTCTTGGGGGGCGAAAGGGGGGTGATCAGGAAGAGGCCCCATGGGGAGAATGTGCAGGCACACAATCAAAAAGAGGGGTGTTTTTTTTTAGCGCAAGGCTCTTAAAAAGTTTAAAATCATTGGATCGAAATGTAGAGCTTGAAAATGTTTATGGAATCATAATTATTTTTGTTTTTGCAAAGAAAGACTAGATCATCCCCCAATGGGTAATTTTCTAACGTATGAGTTTTGCTCAACAGATTGTGATTGAGAAAGAAGCAATAACCGATTGCGCGAAAATTCTTCAGAAGTGGGAAAGGACGTTGGACCAAACCATAGCATTTCTCATCCAGCCAGGCCTCCGCTCCCCTCCTGCACAGAGAAACCGCTGGCAGAAAGCCCTTCGGCCAGACAGGTCCCCAACCCTGAACCTGAAGAGAGGGCTCTGAACCCCACAGGCTGTGCCAGGGGCTGAGGCCGAGCCAGGCCTCTTCTCAAGTGGGGACAGAAGACACACCACCCTGGGAGGCAGGCATAGCCTCTGCCCGCTGTCCGCGTGCAGTCGGGGGAGTGTTGAAAGGAAAAGCCTCTAAGAGTCAGGCAGATGAAAATGCACAATATTCCCACCTGTAAATCTCCGACAGCTGGTTGGTGATAAGAGTCAGAGACACGTCCAAGGGAAGTCAAGAATGAATTGGTTTTTCTAATTCTCTTCTAAGTGTTTGCATTTAGTGTTTGCCTCTTTTAAAAAAATTTTTTATTGATTTTTTACAGAGAGGAAGGGAGAAAGATAGAGAGCTAGAAATATCGATGAGAGAGACACATCCATCAGCTGCCTCCTGCACATCCGCCACTGGGGGTATGCCCGCAACCAAGGCACATGCCCCAGCTGGAATTGAACCTGGGACCTTTCAGTCCACAGGCCGACGCTCTATCCACCGAGCCAAACGCGTTAGGGCCAGTGTGTGCCTCTCGATAAGCTCCATGGAGTGTGCTCAAGAAAGCCAGTTTTCTTTCTGAGCCACAGAATGGAAACTTTTTAATGGTAGTCCACTCGCTAGTCACAGCTCACCTGACTCGTCCATTAAAAAAAAATGTAATGAAAACAATAGGGACAACATGACTAGCAAATGTGGAGGTGATTATACACAAAAGTTTGAGCAACACAGTATGGGTGATCCAATTTGCACCTTATTGTTTGAAAACGTATGTCAGAAATATTCCTGATGCTCATTATTTGGTTAGCTATGTAGCAAATAACAAGGTAAATTAATAATAATAAGCACGGTTTATAAATTACAAAGCAAGGATAGTAGCAAAAAAACAAACAAACCCAAACCAACAAACACTTAAGTACCATTATTTAAGTCTGGTACACCAGTAAGAAATCTTTGTCCCCAAACTGCAGAACCATGGCACCCCAGGGTAGGGTGGCAGGACCCTCTGCTATGATGCCAGGCATCACCGGGCACTGGCTTCTTAGTGAGCTACCAAATTAGAGTCCTTAATAAGCACCCGGAACACATTCGTTTTAGTTTATGAATATAAACTGTAATAATCCTTAATAACTCACAGAACTGGCTGGCATTCTAAATAGCTGTGTCATCCATATAAATTAGTCTATGCATCACTGCCCTCATAAAGACCTGGCCGCTCTCTCAGCCCTTCCAGAGGCTGCGGGGGGCTGAGGGGTGAGTGGGGGCAGCACTTTCAGATTCAACTCTGACGACATCCCAACCTTGGCCACCACCAGGCAGGAAGGTCTCCTAGGAGTGGCAGGGGAGGGCCTTGTTTATGCTGAGGAAAAGGGTGAACAGTTCTGGCCAGAACTCTACACTTGTAGATCAGGAAGGTTAGACCTCCCAGTCAACCCATAGTAATTGAACATGAGGCCCGAATACTTTTGCATACATTATCTCTTTGGCGGTAGCCAGGAGAGCTTGGAGCTTAAGGGATAAAAGCTGACTTCTGGAGACACATGGGAAAGCCAAAGCCAGCTATTCTAACTTCTTCGCGGTGCGACATTAGGCACACTGGCTAGTTCTGGACTTCTGTTGCCTCCTCTGTAAAATGGGGATAATAATAATGATAGTTTCTATCTATAGGGTTCCTATGAGAATTAAATGATATAATTTGGGGGGGGTGGCAAACTATGCCCCATGGGCCCCACTGCCTCTGTAAACAAAGTCTTATTGGAACACAGTCATGTCCACTCATTTGCATATTGCCTATGGCTGCTTTCCCACTGTAAAAGGAGAGCTGAGTCCTTGTGAGAGAGACTGCACGGCCTGCGAAGACTGAAACATTGACCATCTGACCCTTTACAAAAGCAATGTGCCCTCCCCGGAGAGAACCCGCATACATCATTTCACACAACTCCCTGTTGTATTCTGTTACTGGCAGAAGTGAACATGTGAACTTAAGGAGCTCTGGAACGGAAGGGGACAGTTAGGAGTGAACACTAGAGGCTGGCAGCAGGTGCTTAGAACATGTGGTTCCCAGGAAAGTCGCCCGGATATATCAACATGTAACATAGTTAAAAACAGAGCTGCTCTGATTGAAGCATGGTGGGCCCTGGGAAAATACTCTATCAAACATACCTAATTATGCAGGCGCTCCTAAGGCCTGTAAAGATTCACGGAACACATGAAGTTCAAAGTCTGAATGCCAGAGGGTTCTTTCTTTGATTTCCATGTGCATTTTGATTCTCATCTATTACTCCAGAAAGGCACACAAACGATGAACAGCAATAACATCAGGTGGCTATATCCCTGATGTCCCTCTGGAATAAATGGAGAGAGAAAGAGGGCATCTCCATCACTCTGGCTGCATCTCATGTTTTCCCGTCCTCCCATGTCCTACTCTACGAATTTCCAAAGGGACCT
>PVJC01006747.1:0-14445 GCA_004026665.1 Murina feae | reverse complement strand
TGGGGGAGCACACCCCTCCCAACAATTGGCAGGCTGTTGGGAACAGATGAGGCAGCCTGACAAAGTCGACTCTCTCGCAAAAGCAGGCTGTTTTTGTGGCATTTGGAACCCTGACTCCAGCTAGATGAGCCCGCCCTAGCTTCCTGTGCAGCCAGGCTGCACGCAGCTCCTCCCATCACACTGGCACCGGGCTCTCGAGATGAGTTCTAGGATCTATTTACTCCCAGACCAAGTCAAGAGCTAAGATGAGGATGGTGTCTTCGCAGGAGGAATGGGAAATGAGCCAACTATTGAACATGCAGCTGTAAAGCCCTTTCCTGGAGACCAAGGACTGGGAAAGGATTTCCCCAGGTCAGTGTGGTGGGGGACGTCGGAGGTGGCCCCGGCCCCTGCTGTAAGCACAGTGTCTCCCAGTTAGTTATTCAACGAAACACGAATCTAGACGCTATAAAGGGATTCTGTGATGTCATTAAGGTCGAAAATCAGTCCTTAACCCACAAATCCAGATTTGTATGAAACTCTCGGGTTTTATGCTTCTCCATATTGTAAGCCAGTTTTCTTAACACCATCCACGCGGCAGTCCTCCAGGGTAGAGGTAAGATGAGAAGTATCCGTGCAGGTGGGGCTGAGAAGCAGGGTCTCACCTCTGGAGGCGGGCATCGCAGTGACTCAAGATGCTGGTGGGAAGAGGTGAAAGAAGGGTCTCTTCTCAGCGAGACGGCCCTGACATCCTCTGGGCCCATCTGTTTTAATGACTAATCTCTCAGCAGCTTCTACTGGCAACTGCGGCTCCTTTTCCCTTGGGGGTGGTGACAGCAGAGAAAGGGTCTGACTGACATGCACCACGTCAGCCCTGGTGACATCAGCAGCTGGCATCAACCAAGCTGCTCTGAACGTGTTCCATTCCAGCACCTGTCGTTCCATCCTAAAATCCTTTTCTTCACAAAACAGATGAGGCCCGATGAGATGAACACATGGCACAGGGCACTAGGCTGGAGCCAGTCAGTGATGGAGACGACCCACTAAAAGCGCCACCCCGAGCCGCGCCTCCCCCGAGTGCAGCAGGAGGAATGGGAAGGAAGGCTCTCGGGCTCTGCAGGACTTGGGCTCAGAGACCGGGTGTCCTGACCTGCCGTGGCCACATACAGCTTTGACTGGGTGATTTAAACGCACCGCCCTCCCTATGTGTCCACTCCTCCTCTCTTCTCATGCAGCCAGGACCTTCTCTCCCCGCTTTTCCAAGGCAGCACTCAACTAACGTTCTGCTATATCTGCTTCCTCCAACTTTTCTTAAAATACATGTTTATTGATTTCAGAGAAGAAGGGAGAGGAAGGGAGAGAGAGAAACATCGGCGATAAGAGAGAATCATTGATCAGCTACCTCCTGCACGCCCCACACTGGGGATGGAGCCTGCAACCTGGGCATGTGCCCTGACCTGAATAGAACTCGGGACCCTTCAGTCTGCAGGCTGACACTCTGTCCACTGAGCCAAACCAGCTAAGGCTCCCCCCAACTTTTAATTCCTCCTGGAAGTGACTTCCTAAGAACTGAGCGGAAGGAGGATCTGACCTCTGGACTTTGGGTCACCCTTTAACCCCTATGGGTCTTAATAGCTAATTGCTCCCAGGGCCTCTCTGCTCCCTTGAACTCATTCCCTGGAAACAATTCCTCTAGACAGCTGTGAGCAGATGCCACTGACCTAACCCGCTATGGCAGCCAAGTACAAAGCCTCTCTTAAGAACAACCCTCTCCAGCCCCACTCTACTGCCAACAGCTTCCCTCTGTTCTCTGAAGATCCCAGCCTCTCCTCACTGGGGAACCCAACTGGCACCAGTGCTGGGAAGCCTACACCCATCGAGGGAAGGCAACAGCCTGCCTCCAGGCTCCTCAACGGTGTTCAGAGAGCCCTCCATCACTCCTTGATCAGCCTATACCTCTGACTCAGTGACACATTGGCATCCTGAATGCGGGCCTCTGAAGGAAGGCAGGTGAGACAGCCCAGGGGTCCCTGGGCGAGAGGCCGGGGTCCCTGGGTGCAAATAGGCATCACGAGGAAGAGGAGGCAGCCATTCCCAGCCATCCAATCTGGAATGAGATTTTCTGGCTTCGAAGAGCAGAAAGAGGGGACACTTTAGGATGAAGATGAGGGATCAGTGAGGAAGGGCAGACCTGAGCGAAATGGCCCAACCAGGGCTCCTGGGAGCCACCGTGCAGCTGCTCCCCTGGGAGGTTAGAGGGAAAGGGTGACAGGAAGAGCGGGACTAGGACAACTGGAGTGCGGACTTGAGCTCTGGCGCACTTTGCGTGAGACCGGCCCAGTAACATGATCATATTTGTTTTCCAAAGAGAAGATAATCAGGAAATGTGCAGGCCACCCTTCACCCCTCCCCCCTTCCCCTCCTCCACAAAGAAAGCAGCTGGTTCAGAGAACAAAGAAAAAGGTCTGAGGTTTGGGGTGGTTCTAACAACTTTAAAGCTACTTGTTAAAGAATTCTGCCTTTTCAGCAGCTTCTGCAGAGGAAGCCACGCTAACTGCAGGCACTTGCTGATCTGCCTGGGCTGGGCTGCACACAGACTCCTGTCTTGTGAAGTACACGTGCGTGTGCACAGTTCAGAGCAGGCACGCCCAGAATCAGAATCGGCGGGGGGGTGGTTGTAATAACAATGGGAGAAAACGCTAAACAATATTTACTTTGTTCCAGACACTCTTTCAAACACATACGTATTAACTCACCGCATCTGCACCCTTCAAAACAGCTGCTGCTAAAGCCACCTATGCTGGAGCACACAGAGACTGAGTATCTCGTCCAAAATCAAGCTCTGAGAAGGGGACAGTACTGGGATTCCAAACCATGTACCCTGGCCCCAGAATCCATCCCCAAAACACTCCGTTAGCTGCCTCCTAAATAATGGCAATTATCAGCCCAGCAAAAATAAACGGTGGCCTTCACCAAGCTTTCCTGGGAAAGGCGCCTCACTAATGCGCCCGCACGGCAGCCTAGCAGCTGAAGGCAAATATGTTGCTGGACTTACTGCATCTTAACTAGTAGCAAGAGGCGCATGATTGGTTCCAACCAAAGGGTCCTGTTTCCACCCCTCATCTTAGATGCCTTCTCACTCCCCAAAACACATGGGAGGTAGCATGATGTATGTCTGCTGTACTGATTAATTAGTGACAGAATGATGGGTGCATATTGAGCTGACTCCTTCCTGATCTCCTCTTTATTCTGGCTGCTTTCCACAACTCCTATCACAGGACACGAAATATATTGCCACGGCAATGCCTAGCTCCTCAAGATGAAAACTCCAGGTGGCAGCGACCGTCCCCAGGGCCAAGGCCCCTGCGAAAGCGAGGAGTGGCAGGCCCTCTTGAGTACGTCCTGACTCCCAGGGAGGGTCTCGCCCAGAAGGATGAAACAAGGAGACAGCATCCCTGGGGGGCAGCTGGTACCAAGATGGCTCCTCCCCTTCTGAGGAATGCAGTGTGCTCTGCGGGCTCCAGATTCAGAGTTCGGGTGGCCACCAACACTGCCAACTGTGACCTGTCGCTGATGTTATCTGCAAAGTTCAACTGGAAGAAGAGGGAAACAGTAGCCCCAGTCTGCTTTCTTTCTTTTTCTTTTTTTTAATATACTTTTTATTTTTTAAATATATTTTATTGATTTTTTTACAGAGAGGAAGGGAGAGGGGTAGAGAGTTAGACACATGGATGAGAGAGAAACATCGATCAGCTGCCTCCTGCACACCTCCTATTGGAGATGAGCCCGCAACCAAGGTCCATGCCCTTGACCGCAATCAAACCCAGGACCCTTCAGTCTGCAGGCCGACGCTCTACCCACCAAGCCATACGGTTGTGGCCCTAGTTTGCTTTCTAAAGGCAAAACATGGGAGTCAGTGGAAGGGCATGGAGGCTGCTAGATGGAATAATTAAGTGGGAAAAGGGATCTTTGATCCAGTTCGAAGCAGTGCCCCTCACTGTGTAAGCTCTCCGTGCCTCAGTTTCCGCATCTTGCACATCTTGCAGGAGCTTCCACCTGACGACGTTTCTCAAAGATGTACCTCTTGCTATTAGTTAGTTAATAAACAAATGAACATGTGTGAGGGGGAAAAGCCTATGGACATGGGCACAGTACATGTATTCAAAATTAAAATATGAAAACCAGAAATTATCAGTGTGGTTGGAATTTTTCTCAAACAGAATGCAATGTCCTTTTTTTGTTTCAGTTGAGTTCCACTCAACTGACATTCAGGCAAATGTGTTTTGCATGCAAAACTTTGCAACACACATGACATGCACAGTTTCTATCACTGGGTAGGGCACATGCTCAGAAGGAATATTTCTGCTGAGTATCGGGGGGGTGGCATTTTCCCCCTTTTGATTTGGGGACAATGATACAAGTTTGCTTATTTAAAATGATGACTAACAAAAGGGCTGGGGTTCCCTACCTTTAACCACACCCATGCCTCGCCTCCGTTTATATCAGTGGAAATAGAAGGCTCACTCCTTCTGACTCTCATACATGCACCGGAGACATTCGTCGGAGGCAGAGATGAGACTGAAAAGTGTGAAGGGAAAAGGCCACTTGCTTATTTCCCATACTTTGGGCAAGTTTTCTTCTTCCTTTTTTATAATTCAGTCAATATAGTCCTCTTATTAGCACAGCTTCCAGGGACACACTTGTGTCTCTCCAATAGATCTTCCAGAATACAACAGTTATTGAGAAACCATCACCCTGGGCCTAGCCGATGTGGCTCAGTGGGTTGGGCATCATCCTGTGCACTGAAACGTCACTGGCTTGATTCCTGGTCAGAGCACATGCCGGGTGGCGGGCTGGATGAGGTGGCTGATAGTCTCTCTCTCTCTCTCCCTCTCTCCCTCTCTCATAAATAAAAACGTATTTTTTACAAAACTCACCATGAATAAAAGGTATGCCCCATCATTTCTTGAAGGCACATGGACATTAGTGTGAGATGCTAACGATGAATAACTACAGTGGGGCTGTGATGGGGAAGGAGCAGGAATAAAATGTGTGTTAAAAAGGATAACCTTCTTCCAGTAAGTTCCAAGTCGCTGCAGACCCCAGGGCACTGCTTGCTTTTTACTTCGGAAATCGCTACACAAATGGACTTCACTGGCCTTAGGCTCAAAAGTGGTGGACTAAGGGGAGAATTTCGTTTCTCTCTTTAGCGTTTGTATGAATGTTTCAAATATTCTACGATAATATTTGTTACTTTTATATTTAGAAAAAACAATAAAGGTTATTTTTAAAACAAGTCCTTTGCATTTTTGAGGAAACATAGAAAGACTTTCCTGCAAAACCGCATACTTAACACAGAGCCGACTGCCAGGTATGTGTCAAGGAATGACTGACTCCTCGCTCAGGAACCCTTGACCGTCTACGAACTCTTGGCTTACATTCCAGCGGGCCGGGGCCCTGCCCTCTCCACAAAGCTCCATGGAGGAATCTGAAGGATAAAGAAGGATAAAGCCCATCCACCACACCAACCCCTCTTAACACACCCCTACACACACACACACACATATATATACACACATACACACACACACTCATACACACACACACACATATATATACACACATACACACATACACTCATATACACACACACACACACATATATACACTCACACATACACACACACACACACACAGTTCACCCTAATTCCCTGGGCAAATAGAAATTCAGGACAGATGTCACCATTTCCCTGGAGGATCAGAACACCACATTCCCACTCTCCACACACATATGCTGCTGGTAGCCGGAATTCTTTCAAATGCCTGCATAAAAATACATAGTTAGGTCACAATACGAGGCTGAGAGGCCTTACTGGTACTCCAGATGAAAGGATTCATTCTTGGAAATGGTTAAGTCCCTGGTGGCACTTGGGGAAGAGAGCCAAGAAAAATAGCAGAAAATCACCTGACCTTGTGGCCACACCTGCCACAGTCATCGCAGTGGGATATAAAGACGGCCACCACCCTCCCGCACCTCCCATCGCTCATGAATGCTGCTGGCGTGTTTCAAACACTCTCCCTTTCATTCCCAGGATGACCTAGGAAGTCTATTCTATTCTGTACAAATGAGACTCAGAGAAGCGACTTGTCCAAGGCTGCACGGTGAGTAAGTGGCTGAGCCAGGACCAGAGCCCAGCCTGCCACCAGAGCCCCATTCGTGAGCTCTCAGGACCAGAAGTTCCACAAAGCACCCTGGCTAGTCTATTACATCCGCGTGGGGCCCGCAGTGAGTATACACTGAATCATGAAAGAAGACCATGCAGCCTGCCCCTCAGCTTAGTTCATTGACTAAGAAACCACAGTGTCAGTTAAGGAATTGTCAAGCATGATCTGTAGTCCTTACACTAACTTTCCCCATTTTGGATGTAATATAACTGAGACTTGGAAAAATTAAATATGTGCAACATTCTCAGGATTGGAAAATACTTAGTGCGAGATTTTGCCCCCGCCTGGATAAAATTCATCCTATATAATAAAAGCCTAATGCGCAAATCAACCGAACAGCAGAACCACTGGTGGAATGACCAGTTGCTATGTTGGGCACTGACCATCAGGGGGCAGACACTCAACACAGGAGCTGCCCCCAGCCCACAGGCCAGCCAAGGTGGGTGCCAGCGGACACCGCCTCCCCCCCATCACCCTGCTGGTTGCCCCACAGATTGGTCATGATCGCCAGCCAGGCCTAGGCATCCTACCTGTGCATGAATTTCATGCACCGGGCCTCAAGTAATCAAATAAAAGATAATATCCACCCAGTATCTATCTATCTGGGAAGTTTATACAGAGACCCAAATTTGTGCTACAGGATCTCAGTACCAATATAAATATTCCTGGTTCGCTTTTTGCTTTCTTGAAGTCCACATCCTCACTACGTTAAACTATCTCACAGCATTCTCACAAGTGAGAAAGCCGAGTGAATGAATGGGGCGGCCCCTGACATGGGGTGCTCAGCTGACTCTCAGAGGAGGTGATAAGCAAAAATGGAAGCACCAGAAGGAACCAGATGAACTTAAGAACATTCTGTCCCCAAAACAGCAGCAACCAAATACATCCAAAGCAGGCAGCGTGGCTAAAGCCTGAGGACCAGCAGGAAGAATGGGAAAACCAGAGCCTGCAGAAGAGGCAGTGCCAGCCTCTGCAGCAGTCTGGATCTGCCCTAAAAATGATGGGTAACCACTGGATGGGCTTAGTGCACAGTCAAGTCCCAATTTATGTTCTTGTCAGGTCAACCTGGCTTTCTGTGTAGAATGAACCACACAGAGGCAAGGGAACCAGGAATGAGACCAGGTGAGAGATGGGGGCACTTAGGACTACAAGGAGAGTGGACAAGGGGAGAAAAGAAGGACTTGAATTTTGGAGACAAAAGCCACAGGACTATGATGGACCTCAATGTGGCAGTGGACAGGGGAGGGGCGGTCACATTTCCGTTGCATTCAGCCAAATATGCATTATAAGAAAGTCATCAGAGCTCTTCTCACCACACCCACACAAATAAACAAATTCCTTTCGACAATTGACCACTTCGGTCCAACACAAACTTCTTGGAAAGCATCCATTTCTTGTAGGAACCTGTGCCCGAGGGAATGCCTTTGTTTCCGGGGGAATGGGATTCCTCGGTTTAGGTAAAGCACTTCCTGTTCCCTTCCCAGCATCTGCACTAACTTTTCTGCTTGGTGCTTCTTGGAGGGCATGATTATTTTGAGAAAGAAGCTTAGAGGCGTGTGTGGATTTGATAATAAGGCAATCAGGAGAGAGGTCAAGGGCAGTGAACATCTGCATTCAATTCCAGCATTACTCAGTGACCACTTCCTACAAGCAGAACACTGCTGAGAATTAATTACTGAGAGAAATCTCACTTGCAACTTTTCTCCAGGGAAACAGATTTCCTATTGAGCAAGGCTTGCCTTCCAGAAAACTTACTTTTAAGAAGTTTAAAAGTTGTATACAATAGCGTTCAATACAAAAACTATAATTAACTAAGAACATTAAACTGTCACAACGCCAGTGTGGTTCAGTGGTTGATTCCCAGGTTGTGGGCTCAATCCCCAGTAGGGGGCGTGCAGGAGGCAGCCGATGAATGATTCTCATCATTGATGTTTCTATCTCTCTCTCCCTCTCCCTTCCTCTCTGAAATCAATAAACACATTTTTTTAAATGTCACAGCTAAATTAGGATCTGTGGTTCAGCTTAACACCGCTCACATTTTTAAAAGAGAGAACTGTCATAAGAAATGACATTGCATTTTAATTACTCTCCACGACATCCCCCACAGAAATGCTTACATGGAAATTCCCCGCAACACCTCATGGAGACTCACACGGGTGTCTAGACTTCCACAATGAGCAAAAGCTACACAAATTTAGAAAATATGAAGCAATCTTTCCAGAGTTTAAAGGACTAAAAATATTCGATCACAGAAATTATGCCAATTATATAGTTTCTGAGAGCCCATCAGCCAGACTCAATGGGGTCAGAGAATGAAAGAAAAAAGATTTTAAATCGAAAATGATCATATTAGAAGACAAGGCAAGAAAAGGAAAAGAGCCCTAACTGGTTTGGCTCAGTGGATAGAGTGTCAGCCTGTGGACTCAAGAGTCCCAGGTTCGATTCTGGTCAAGGGCGTGTACCTTGGTTGCCGGCACATCCCCAGTAGGGAATATGCAGGAGGCCGCTGATGGATATTTCTCTCTCATCGATGTTTCTAACTCTCTATCCTCTCCCTTCCTCTCTGTAAAAAAATCAATAAAATATTTTTTTAAAAAAAGGAAAAGAAAGCTAAAAGCAGACTAAGAATCATAGAACATAAAGAGGTTAGAGAAATAGACATTGCAGGGGAGAGGTAAGAGGGAGGAAGAAAGAATGGAAACGTGGGGAAGAGGGCTGGGAAGAGATGAAGGGACAGAGTGTGTAGAAGGAAATAAGAAAGAAGGAAGAGCTAACCTTCAAATAAGGAGCGTCTGATCCTGAGAGAAACGTGTCCCTGGACCAGACAACTGAATGAACACTGGGAAACAGCAAGCGGGTTATAGGAACTCCCTCTTCGGACTGAAAAACAACTGGACTTGAACTTCGCAGCTCTGACATTAATCAGAGGAGCTACTTCAACTCCAAGTCCAACCTTCTCGATGGCGGTCCCTCATCATAAAGTGTGGCTCCTAAAACAGGTCTTGTCAAACTTGCCCCTTCTGTGATTTGAAAAACAGCCCAACAACATTGAGGTTGAGACCACAGGAACAGGAAGTAAACTTTTCCAGTCTCCTCTCGATGCGTGGCCTCTGGAAGGTCACCTAACTTAGGCTGCTTCAGCTTCCTTGCCTACACACAGGAGTTAATGATAATATCTGGTCTAGTGAGGACTAAATCAGAACGGAGCTGTTTACCCCAAATTCCAAGTGTGCTTTCCCTGCTAATCCATGCGGGGGGTTGCAGGTGAACCACGTTTTATTATTTATTTAAATATGTTTTTTAATCGATTTCTGGTGGGGAAACACTGACGTACAAAAGTCACTCATTTCAAATGAACACCTGAAATATCTCAAGGAGAGAAATAAGAAAATCACACAACACACACCACTGGGAAATCTCAGGAGGTCGTGGTTTTTAAAAACGTGTTTGAGGAAGGTTTTCCATGTTGGACTATTTGAAAAGGAAATAACCAGGTACAATAAGTGAAGAAGGCAAACAGGACAACTGCAGGATTAACTAAGAAATGGTTTCTGAAGAAGAGGGAAGACAAACATAAGCACACCTTCTCTAAATCCCCAATGTATTTAGTCAAGGACAAGGGATTAGGGGAGTAAAATGGCCCCACCCAGCAGCAGAGGCCTGGGTGCACTGTGCAGGGGACAGAGCAGAGAAGGAAGCCTTTCTTGCTTTGCCATCGCCTTTTATACCTGGACTTCCATTAACACCCGGGAAAACTCCACACGTGCAATCTCTGAAGTAAAAACTCATACACATCAAGGTCTCCTCATTCTTAACCCAAACTTAGCATCCACCAGGCTCCGTCCCCTGGGGCATAGCAATGAGTCTACCGTCACGGTGTCTGTGCCAGCCTCCCAGGGGCTCAGAAAGCCCGTCTCTTCTCAAGTGCTTGAGTGAAGACACTGAAACGAGACAGTATTGCTTAGCGCACTCGCCCAAGATGAGAATGAACGAACCTGAGAACAGCCAGAACTTGTCGTGGTAAGAGCTGCCCATGGATTCTGCCATAATGAAAGACTGCAGGGGACAGAGAGTAGCAGAGACGACAATGGGCACACCTGGCCACTCTCAGCTGCCTTCTGTGGCTCCCAGGTCCTGGGGATCTCCTGTCTTTTTCGGAATCACGTCACCTAGGATTCCTCGTCCACCCTTTCACCCACATCGAGTAGAACAGCACACCACCCCCACCACTGTTTCTGAGCATCGTTAGGCGTTCCGTGTTTGCCAAAAGGATTTCATCCATAAAACAGTGTATTCAGATAGAATTATTGTCTCTGCGTTTGATGGGTCAATGATTCTCAAATTTTAATGCACATACAAACCACCTAGGGATCTTGTTAAAACTTAGGTTGTGACTGAACAGATCGGGGTAGAACCTGAGTGTCTGCATTTCTAACATGCTCTCTGGTGATGCCCAGGCTGCTGGTCCATGGGCCTCACACTTGGCAGCAAGGACCCTGTCCACTCAAATCACAAAATCAAGGAGACAAAGCATGTCTTCCCAGTAAGAAAAACAACCGGTCATGTCAAACTCAGAGATCGTCTCCAACAACCAAGTAAAACAGTGTTTCGCCCTAACCAGTTTGGCTCAGTGGATAGAGCATCCATCTGCAGACTGAAGGGTCCCGGTTCAATGCCAGTCAAGGGCATTTACCTTGGTTGTGGGCACATCCCCAGTAGGGGGTGTGCAGGAGGCAGCTGATCGATGTTTCTCTCTCATCGATGTTTCTGACTCTCTATCCCTCTCTTTTCTCTCTGTAAAAAATCAATAAAACATATTTTAAAAACAGTGTTTCAGTTACCAAAGCATAACCCCAGACCGCCTGTGTTCTCACTTCTCAAAGTCCTTATCAAA
Source organism: Murina feae (assembly GCA_004026665.1). Taxonomy (NCBI): domain Eukaryota; kingdom Metazoa; phylum Chordata; class Mammalia; order Chiroptera; family Vespertilionidae; genus Murina; species Murina feae. The sequence continues at coordinate 3,347 of PVJC01006747.1, read as the reverse complement.
ACCTGTCAGTCAATGGAGACATGTGTGAAAGGAACTAGATCTTTCCAAAAGCTGATATTTAAGCTCTCTGGACCTACAATTCATGCTGCATCAAAAAACAGAGAAATATTAAGCCATCGATAATGGAAAACTCTGGACACCTCGTCTTCAATGTCTGTCATGAAAACAGAAATGAGGTTCACATTGAAGTGCCTGTGAGAGATCGATACAGGCGAAGGCAGTGGAATTTCTATGCCGCATTGGTGTGGACTGTAAGCCAAGTAATTCGCCCAGTAATAGCCAGATCACTGGTCGCTTGTCTCCTACCACAGCCAAGGGTCATTCCTTCTCCAGCCCCTCCCAGGACCACAGGGAAGGTCCCTAATTCCAGATCCAGCAAAAGAAAGTAACGCTGCTCCTCCAAGTAGAGGCACTTCCATTCTCTCTCACTTCCAACCCATCAGGCTGGGAACTCACAGAATGAACCCAATGAACTGAACAGTAAGCAGAAGACGGAGAGGGGGCGGGGGAACCCATGTGTTTATGAGCCTGTAACACAAAGCAGTAACAGGGAGGGGAACCTCCCCCCCGCCAGAGGCCCCGCTCATTTCATGTCTGAATGAGCATGGGTCTTACCCTGCAATTCCAAAGGTCAGGGGTCAGGGGTCAGGGCGAATTCTTCGGGCGGGGAGCAGCGTTAGGGGATGCACAGGGCATTTCTTCCCCTCCCTCGGGTGAGGGACTACAAATCGGGACACACAGGCCTCCCTCAACTCAATGTGCATTTCCTGGGATGGGGAGAGGGCTGGAAGCCACCGGGCAAGTTTCCCACCGGCTCTGCCAGCGGATCATTCCTCAGCCACACCCCCGGCTGCAGCTGCAGCTGCAGCTCAAGAGCAAAAGGCAGAAACCGTTACATTCTTTGCTTGTCGGGAGCAGGACCCAGTAGGACTGTCCTCCCCCGCCAGACCAAAAGCTAAGGGAGTCCTGTGGTGTAATGACATACACCCCTCTCCACAGAGACGCCATCAGACGGCACAAATTTCTAGACTCACTAATCTCACTTGTAGCATTTACACAGCAAAACGCAGAGGACTCGTAAATCTTGCATTTCTGCAAATTAGAACCTAACACAATTTAAAGAGTTAAAGTTATTGTAATAGCATCTCCTGGCAAACACTGATAGCTTGCTGGTTAAAGGCTGGAAAGCTATTCTAAAGTTTCATAGTGTCCTGCATCCTGAGAAGGAAGATTAAAGTTCTTTTTTGGCGCACACCTTCCATTTGGTGACAAAATTTGCATTTTCAGTTCTATGTAAAGATGGCTACCCAAGGAAACAAGGGTTGCCTTAAGCTCGGCTGTTGGATACGGTTCAGCGGAGAAGTTCCACTGCAGATGTGGGGTCTGCAAGGAGAACTGCTTCTCCTCCGCACATACTCCTAGGACCTGAGCCTGTATGTAAGCGTCTTCTCCAGAAGGCCTCCTCCTTTCTTTGGCTCAAGGAGCTGTTTGTTCCCCTGGAGACCAAAAGCAGAGACCCCGTGGCTTCAGGAAATAGACACACGCTCGTTCTTCCCCTTGGCCCAAAGGCGAGATGGGGAAAGGGGACTGGTCACATCTTGCTGCAGCACAGCGGGAAAGGATCTGTTACCAACGCATACAGACAGCACCCCCCTCCACGCTGCTGTGCGACGCTGCGAGTTACTGGATGACCACTTTGTAAGTAATATAAATGTCCAACCACTGGGCTGTGCACCTGAAACTGTACTAATTGTAGAAAGAAAAAACAGAAACTGAATCTCCCAGACTTTTGGGAAACATGGGGATGGATTTTGGTGTCCCCGTGTGACTGTCCTTTGGGGGCCACAAAGCCAGGCCAAATCCTGCAGGTAGGGGCCTCCGTGGCTCCTGTGGTAGCAAACATCTGTGCATATTGCAAGAAAGCATGCAGGGGCACAGATGAGATTCTAGAAGGTGCCTCATCAGACAGATGAGTTTTAAAAGGCACCCCATCTAGGCAGACAAATTACAAAAAGGATGCTCGACGCTGGGTTATAAGCCCTTTTCCCCCTGAGCCAGGTCTTGGTTCCGACGGGCAGGCACCAGCCCAGCCATTATCCTTTTGACCAGGACCACTCTAGGTGGGCATTGGTGAATCATGGCAGGTGAGCAAATGAACTTGAAGCCAGCCAGCTTGTGTGCTCACAGAAAGGAAAGAAACCCATTCGGTGCCTTTTTAAAAATAAACATCCATTAATTGTCCAATTATGTGTGAAAGGCTCCAAAGTAAACCTTGCAGATTGGTTCTTCTGGCAAAAGCATTCAATAATTTGGATCTGAAAAGTTTCCATCATCTTGGCCACTACCACATAATTCTATTAGTTAATATTCTCTTCTCTGTGCTCCTGTACTTATTATGAATCTGAAAACTGAATTTGAAAATGCCCACGTGGTGGTTCTCACTGCTTGCTGGGAAATGTCCTGTGAGGAATGCCATCTGTGTGGGATTTATCACTTTTCCCTAAGAGGCTGTATAATCATCACCTTGGGAAGGAGGGAGGCCCGAGCTGCACGGACCTTTCAGTTCCACGATGAGCCTCCATAGGTCTCATGGGCAGAACTGGAAGAAACCTACGATGTTCATGGGTTGGAAGATTAAACACATCAGTGTCCCCACCCCCACCCCAATTAATATCTAAGTTTAATGCAATTCCTATCAAAATCCCAGTAAGATGTTAGTAGTCTGATTATTCTAAAATTTATATGGAAAGGCAAGGGAACTAGCACTACTAACACAGATTTTTGAAAAAGATGAGTAAAATGGGAGGAATCCATCTACCCGAGTTTAAGACTGATTGTATAGCTTTAGTAATGACGATTCTATTGGTGGAGTAAAACATAAAACTCAGAAACAGACTCAAAAGACTACGTCCAACTGCTTTTTGACAATACGGAAGCAATCCTAAAAAAGGAAGGTAGCCTTTTTAAAAAATGGTGCTGGAGCAATTGGATACCCACAGGCAGAAGGAAGGAAGGAAGGAAGGAAGGAAGGAAGGAAGGAAGGAAGGAAGGAAGGGAGGGAGGAAGGAAGGAAGGGAAGGAGGGAGGAAGGGAGGGAGGGATGGAGGGAGGGAGGCAGGAAATGAACCTCTACATAAGTTTCACACCCTAGGAGAAACAAGATGGCGGCATAGGGTAGACACCGCATATGCAGCTGTGAACAACTATTTCAGAAAAACCACGAAAAGAACACACGGACACCGCTCGCACCCACAGGACGGCTGGCTGAGTGAAAATCCTACAACCAGAGAAGAGTCTGAGACTCAGAGCAGCAGCGGAAGCAAAGTACAGAGGTACGGAGGCGCGCG
>PVJC01006746.1:0-53830 GCA_004026665.1 Murina feae | reverse complement strand
CCATCTTGTAATGGTCAATATGCATATTACTCTTTTATTAGATAAGATTTTTTTGCTCAACATTTCATCCCAGACACTGCACCTGCCTGAATGTGTGTTGAGGGCACTCAGCATCAGAATCATCCTTGACTCTTCACTCTTCCACTGAACAGTTGACAGTTTGTGTGCGTATTTTGCCACTTTTCTCGCCTGCGTCACTGCCTTGACATTCTAGGTTCTCCAGGACCCGTGCCCAACCTACCCAACCAGTCCTCACACCTTTACACCCATGTCCTTTGTTCCTGCTAAACTGAATGACTCACCATTTTAAATGTGTTCTATATATTCTTGCCTTTACACCTTTACTAAAGTTATTTTTTCTCCTGGCGTTTTCCTTTCTTTCTGCAATCTTATCTGTCTTCTAGACCCCCACTAAAATTCAACCTTCCTCATGAGGCCTGAAAGCAGTGTCTTCTTCAGCTAAGCCCTGATATCTGGATCATTTAGTTAATATATTCTGCTTTATGTTGGAATTTGCATGTGCATAAATTTGCACATATTACCGGCTCTGTCTCTTCTAAATTATAAGTTCTTCTATCTTGCTAAGCCTTAGTTTCCAGGTCAATAAAATAAGTATATACTAGTGCTCAACACATACCTTTGAGGCATTGTTAACTGGGATCATACGTCTAGAGTGCTAAGAATAGAGCTCCACACAGTAAGTGCTCAATAAATACTCGTGGGATAAACGAACACATAATTCTTCTGATTTCCTACCTTGATCCTACATTATTTCAAGTGTAAGACATGAACTTTGCTATATTTGCAAGGCTCTCAGTACCAATTGCAGTCTGCATTTCTCATAAGCAGTGCCAGAAAGTTTAGGGGCAAGGCGGGAATGATCAAATATAATGACCATTAGTAAAAACCACAGGCATAGAACAGCTGGATAATGTGCACCGACAAGTTCAACTGAATCTCCAGAAGTGCATCAATCATAAGATGCTGGCAGTTTTTTGGGAAAGTTACGAGATGCTTGAAAAGAAGCCAGAGTGCAGAATGAAATGATTCTTGGAGCCTTGTTTTTAAAACCAATGTCTCCATATGCCCAACACCCTTTGGAAAGATGGCAAATTTATGTGTAAACAGAACTCTTTGCTTTCTTGAGATCCTTAGGAAATTGGAGAGTTTTGTTTTGTTTTATTCAGGTTTTTTTTTTCCCCAGCTTAATAATATAAATTGCCTCGGGGATGGGGTCTGCCATTGCTTTTCCTTGCAATACTGTTCTCCCTAAGGGACTGTGCCGCAGGCTTCCAGAGTGAATATTGCAAAAGCCACTAACAATGGTCCTTCTCAGGTAACATTTTCTGGTGTAAAATATCTTGGCTTAATATGGTCTAAATACATCAGAGTGTAATGTAGTCAACATGATAACTTTCCAACATACAATGCTATTGTCTTCACTTCTGTCTTGGTTTCTGTGGCATCAGCGGTCCAGGATGAGTCAGGATGATAAATCTTGAGCTAAGGCAATGCACAGGCCGCCACCTTACTGTGCGGGAGCAGATGCATGAGGAACAGAAGCTGTGAGGAGGTGCATGCCATGAGGCAGAGAACAAGGTCTTTCAGAAGCTGTAGAAGCTGAATGGAGACTGATTGTCACAACGGGAGCAGCAACCCTAAATGAGAGGGACAAGAAGACCAGACCCCTGGAGCTGCTGTCTTCTGAGGTTGTTGGAGCCACTTTGCACCCTGGGGCATGTCCCAAGTGTCCCCTACTTCTTTCCTTGCTCCCCCTGTACTCCTATATGAACCCCCCCATTCTGGGGGAGCGTGGGAAGGTCTCAGATCCTGGTAACTGCAGAGCCTGCTTCACAAAGGAATTCAAACAATCTAGGCACAGCAACGAGCTGTTCGGTTCCTAAAGGAGTAAGAGGGAGATGGATCTGCAGGCCTCTGCATCCCTCTCCCACACCAGTTGTCTGCTGTGAATCAGCCACCCTCACGGTGGGAGAAACCTCCCCTACGGCAGGCAGGCTGAGACTGTTCTGTGGAGGCACAGGGGTCCATCTGCCTGGGAACCAGGGCCCCAGCCCCCTGTTTGCTGACTGAGGAGTCCCTTTGGAAGGCAATTGGGGGAAGCCCGCTTTGTCACCAGGCACTGCCTCCATTTACATAATGTCGGCTGGGCCCTTGCTTGTGCAATTCAATGATTTGATTAGCTTTACACTGTGCGATACTGGAAGAGGTGACGAAACAACAGGTTTTTGGCTGTACCCCTGGCCTGTTCTGTCTTGTTGGCTTCAAGGATTTCACGAAGCTCTGTGCTGCTGCCAACTGTCTCTCCGGCTGTTTTTCCCAAGCAGCATCCTGCTTCCCATGTGCGCATCTGCGTATTTCCGAGGATCCGAAGGAGGGGGGGGACAGGGACCGGATCATCAGTTGCCCACAGGTGGGTGGGGTGCTCGAGATTCGAGTTGAACCTCTTCAGGGCCCACAGGTCACAAAACTCAGGGTTCATGCCCTGGGCTCCTCATCCTTCTCCCAGGAGAACTGGCTGCGATTGGAATGACCCCGTTATGTCTGTCAGCTCTGAAACAAGCTAACGCAGCTTTACAAACCAGTTTCCCTGACGTCCTGGCTCGGCAGAGCTCCTAGCGTGGAACTGCTAAGCTGTGTCTCCACGCCGTTTCCAGGCATGTGTCTTCTTTATTTATTAATGTGAAGTTTCTGCTGTTTCTTGTAGAGCTCCCATCTCTCTGTTCTTTATTGTCGACAACATTTCCCCGCCCCCTGCCCTCCCCTCCTTTCTTTGGCTTGTAAACACTCAAGTTATGGAATGTTTCCTATGGGGACCCGGTCAGGGAAAGCCCCGCCAGCCTCCTGGTCCCCCACCTTCCCTGGCCGAGTGGGCCTGGATGTATGTGGGTGGTGGGATGCAGGCTCTGGGGGCTGGTTGAAGCCTGACACCTGGGGTTAAAACCTAAATGCATTTTCCCTTAGAAACACCATTATTCATGATGGTCAGAAAGCCCACTTTACCCTCATGGCACTCTGCAGCTCATGGAACATGGATTTGACCTGCGCAGGTCCACTTGTGTGTGGATTTTTCCCCGTAAATACCTGTACTATTTTTGGTCCCTGCTGGGAGTCCAGGGATGTGGAGGGCCGATGGTATGCATTGATTTACAGGGTCTTATATAAGGGACTTAAGCATCTGTGGGTTTGGGTATCTGTGGGGGTTCCTGGAACCGATCTCCTATAGATACCGAGGGACAACTAAGTTTGGGGGAGAGTCAAAATTTATAGTCAGGTTTGACTAGGTGGGAGTTGACACTCCTACCCCCCACATTGTTCAGGGGTCAACTATACATTATGGTGTAAGTTATATCCGAGATTTAAAACTGATTAGACCTGAGAATCACCTTGGGGCGCTTTCAAACCTGGCCTGTCTCTTCGACCAGAGAGCTGTATCCAGCTGGTCTGAGCAGGGCCCAGGCTGCAGGGCTTTGACAGGTTTCCTGGAAGTTCCGACGCGCAGACAGGGCTGAGAGCCTGGGCGTTTGCAGCAGGGCCAGGGCACGGGTGGGCCAGGGAGGCCCCAGGGCCAGCGTTGCAGGCGGTGCTCTCTCTCAGGGTCCTGCCAGCAGCTCTGTGGTGGGGGTCACATGAGGAACCTGGTCAACGTGTGATTCAGTGTTTTGGATGGAGATGAGGTCTTAGTTTCAAACGTGCATATTGTAAAAGCATTTCTAGGGCACCGCCCATTTCTAATGTGGGGGTTTCTCCCTTTCTCTCCGCCTGTTTCTCTTAATGTCACATCTCTTTCGAATGCCTCTCATCCCAAGCCTCTTTCTCCTTTTTAATCTTCCCCCATTGTTTGCACTTTCTTCTTCTGTCACCTCCGCCATTCTTTCCTCCTTTTCCCCTCTACTCTCTCTTTCCTCTGAGGACAGGCTCTCCGCTCCCTCTCTTGTGTGCTTTGGCCGTTGTCTGTGTGCCTCACTCCCTTTCATTCTTCCAGGCCTATTCACTTGTTTTTTTCTCTCTCCCTTTGCTCCTTCCGCCCAGCCCACCCACCTCTGCCCAACAGTCAGCCAAATGGCTCTAGTTAAAAAACTCCTCCCTGGCTTCTTTTCATTCCCAGAGTGTCGGCTGTGTGTCAGGCCCTCCAGCTGCTTGTCATGAACCCCTGCTCAGCCCGGCCGGCCTTCGGCCCTGGCCCTTGCACCAGCTGGCTTCTCCAGTCAGGGAGGGTGGGAGTGGGGGTGGGGTAGGAGGAGGGAATAATGATTGGCAAAGAGAAAGATTAAACTGTCACTCGCTCTTCCTCTCCCTGAAGCTACTTTGAGGAGTAAAGATAAATGTCTATAAAAGTTTTGAAACCTTGATTCACGGTGGCCTGGGAGGCGGGTTCTCCTCTTGCCACCCCTTTGCTGGCAGCCCCACTGCCCAGTCTAGTCTTGTGACTATGTGTGCCCTCTGGGTTTTCTTGAAAGATAAACAGTTCTATCACCCCTTTCGTCAGCCCCTCCAGCGTGGTTGGCAAGTCTGCAGTTCGCAATAAGCCTCTTTGCTTCACAACTAGGCCAGCTCTTCTGAGCTGGGCCAGCATCCTTTTTCCTTGTGTGGGAAAGCTGAGGATAAGGCAAAAAGCCTGGAGCCCAGAAGCATCAAGATGGAATCTCTGAAAGGTTTCTTTCTTGCCAGCCGTTGTTCACACAGGCGGAAAAGCAGTGTCCTTGGGAATCTGTCCCAGGCGTGACCCCTAGGAACCTCACGGGAGGAGGGAGGAGCTTGTGTAGGCCTCTGCTCCCTCACCTGTGTATAGTCGTGGTTGCCTGGAGCCTTGGCCTGTCTTCATGGGCTCGGGCCTCACCCCAGGAGGCAGGATGGAGGTGGGCACAGGCAAGCCCTCTGCTCAGCTGGTGAAAGGTTCTGCTGTGAGCCTCACTGTTCCAAGTAGCACAGTGTGGTTGTGCCCGTGTGTGTGGGAGCGGCGACAAGGCCCACCCTTAGATCACTCCATCTGGGTTGGCATTAGTGGGTGTTCAACAGAGGCTGATGCAGCCCACACCCCACCTGTGACAGTGTGGGCAGAGAAAGAGTGGGCAGCACGGTGTTCACCAACCCATCTCACTCTGCAGGGCGTAAAGGAGGAAATGAATGGATGACTGCTTGGGCTTTGAAAAGGGCGGCCAAGAGAGGATGGGCATATTTTGGCCGACTCTGTAGGCATGGGAAGAGAATACAGAAGCAGAGTTAGGACAACTGTGATAGTAATTACTACTACGTTACATATCACAGTCTTCAAATCATCTCATATAGTATACTAGTATACCTTTTTTTTGACGATAAGCCTGTGAAACAGGTGCAGCAAGTTCTCTTGCTAGTATAACAGAGGGATTCAGGTGAAGTGACTGGCCCAGGGTTTATACTGCTAGCAAACGGCAGAGCTGAGTCCCATCTGGCCCATGCTCGGAAGTGTCCCGCTTAAATGTCATGATACTGAGCAGCCTTGAAGTTGGCCTAGCTTCTTTGGTGAGACTCACATTGGGTGTCATAAATAGAGTGACACAAATAGGTCATTCTACTTATGTCGCCTTGGAAGGGATCAGCGAGCCGAGAGCAGTACAAGGCTGGAACTCTCAGGAAGTCACCGCTGAAAGGACTTGGCTCCCCTAAGAGGAGTGGTGACACACATGCTCACTCCAAGGCCATCGAGGGAGCCGAAGTTCAGTTTGGGCTAGAGCGGATATTGCAGGAGGAAATGGAGGGCAAAAGCAGGGAGTGGCAGAGGGGCCTTTCAGTGTTTTTTGCCAGGTGTGGATTAGAATGATGGTGTGTCCACTGGGGTCAGTGTCTCAAGCATCAGGAACAGGGTTGGGCTAGGAGGGGTGGCCAGGCACGAGGGGAAGAGGCCTGCATTTGAAAATGCTAGGGCTAGAGTTTCAGTGAGAAACTGAGAAGTGAATGGGAAACCAAAGCCCTCATAAGAAGAGAGTGAACAAGCTCAGTTCTCCCCTTGCAGCAGAGTAGGGACATTGGAACCAAGTGCTCTTGCAGCCCCTGGGATCTGAGTTTGCCTGATGTACCAGGGTATCCTCCTTTTCAGTAGATAAGGCAGAGTGTATTCTCCAAAGATGGCTGCAATTATATCTCCCTCATCATATGTTTTGTTTTTTTTTTGGCAACATAACTTTAACACTCCTCTCAGAGAGTGGTGGGGTCCATGTTTCTTCTTTTTGGAGACTGGAGACTATAGCAGAAGTGATGCTGTATGATTTCTAAGTCTAGGTCATAAGAGATGGTGTAGCTTCTGTCCTGCTCACTGGAGCACTGCTGCTAGAGCCCTGAGCTGCCATGTAAGCAGTATGGCCCTGAGGCTGCCATGCTGGGAGGAAGCCCAACTGTTCCATGTGGGAGGGTTACATGGAGAGGCCCTGAGTTTGCGTGAAGAGAAAGATGTCTGGCCAGTCCTCAGCTGTGACAACTCCCCCACTGTTCTAGCACTAACCACCATCTGACTACAATGGCATGGAGACCCCAAACCAGAACCGTCCAACTGAGCCCTTCCAAAGTTCTAGTTCCAGATAAAACAAGAGAGATAATGAAATTATTGTGTGGCTTAAAGCCACTACCTTTAGGGATTTTTTTTAATAGTAATGACTAGACCACAGGAGCCCAGTTTTCATGGGCCAAGTGGTGCTGCGATCTCAGGGGGAAGTGGTAGACCTCTGAGCTGCATAGGGATGATGACCCAGGCTCAGATCCTGGTGCTTGTGCTTGAAAAGCCCCACTGGCATGAATAACATGGCATCTTGAGAGTAGGTGAAAACTCAAAGTGCAATTGGTTGACATCGAGGAGGTGCCACAGGATGGAGCAGGGCATCCCAATGGGAAATGGGATGTATAAGCATTCAGTAATCCAGGCTACTGTAGCCTGTGCTTCAGGCTGGAGGTAAAACTAGAAAACCTTAGGTGTGATAATGACCCTCCTGGGGCATGGCAAGTATGAATGAGGCCATGAGTTTGAGCACTCAGCGTAGTACCTAGCACATAGGAAGGCTCAACAAATGTTAGATTGTTATGTTACAGTTGTTGTTACTGAGTTCTCCTTCCTCAGAAGTTTGTTTTTATTGGTATTATTTAGTCTGTCAGTACAGGCAGAGCCATGGTTCTAAGAGACCTGATAGTAAACCAGAAATAAAGACCATGATTCTCCTATTAGAAGCCTGATCTTGTACCATTAACAATTCAGCATTTATAGTTTCCAAGTGATGCTATTAAATCACTCAATTTCCCACTGAGGTAAGTAAACGGATACTCTTCATACCTCCAATTTCCAGAGTAAGCCCAGAAAACTCACTGACATCTAAAAATCTTACAACAAATTTAAGCAGATCAGAACTTAAGTCCAGGGCCTCTGATTCCTGGTGAGTCCTGTTTTCTCTATGCCCTTCTGTGTGCCCAGGTATTATATAGAAGTCTTTACCTCCCTATTGACCAGAGACCAGAGCAGGGTGGAGTCTGCAGATGATGGCAGGCCAGGTGAGTGGAGGCCACAGAAGTTGGGACAGGAGGGATGGTGCCTCCTCACACCTGGCTTCTCCGAAGAGAAAGTGAGGGCTTCCCCCCAGGTGGGGACAGTAGCTGCTGCTAACCCAGTATTAGTGCTGTGACATGAGGTCATTGTCTTCTTGACTAGGGGCCTCGGGGGCAGCACCACACCCTATGAGTTGAAGGAAATAACAAATTTCTCTCTCAAAGTCTCTGCGGAGTTTCCCTTAGCAGGGACTTGGTGTCTCCTTCTTCTACAGATGTGTTTCCAGAAATGTATTTCTATTACAGAATAAAGCCTGGCTTTAAAGCTGCCCACATGTGAACCATACTTTCTCCTTCTCCCTCCCTCACACAGTGTTAAAATGTGGGCCTGTAAAACACTCCTGCTTAACTGCAAATCCATGTCACGTTAGTACTACATGACTATCCATTCTGTAACCTGATGGAATTAAATGTCTTGGAATTGTGGCTAAAGTCCCAAAACTGAGGACAGTGGGGAAATTGCATCCATAGCCTAGTGAAACGGTTAAGAAGCTGATGAACAGCCCCTTTAGGTTTATTTTTTATTTTATTTTAAATATGGTTTAAATTATTTTTTTTAAAGAGAGAGAGAGAGAGAAACATTGATCAGCTGTGGGCAGCTTGTTTGCCCACCATGGTGGGACAAGCATGTGTGAGCTTTCTATGGGCCAACAGAGGACCCTGAACAAGAGGACTTCCTGGGAGAGTAAGGGGAAAAGGGGAAAAACTAGGAGCTAGGGCAGAGCTGTGGGTGTTCCCAAATGGTCTGCTGGATTGTTCTTTAGTCATATCACAAGAATGTGCAGAGCGGAGGCCTCTTGAGGGGTTCCTGACAGGCAGCATTTGAATGCTGTGACACAGAATGCTCGGACTGAGAGATTACTGCTAGAGTACTACCAAGCAAAGGCTCTGAACACCTGCCAGGTCCTGCAGCCCTGCTCTGACCTAGAAGACCCAGAAGTGGGGAGAAGGAGTGACGGGTGAGAATATACCCACATCCCTTGCCACTTTTTACCTTAGCGGAGCCAGTCCTCAGCGACAAGAAGAGGAAACCTTCCATATGGAAGGAGAGAGGAGTTTTGACTTGAGCAAGGCTTTTTATATCCTGAAAAGTTCTTCAGTGCCCAACCCAGACTTGTTCCTACAGGTGGAAGAAGCCCAGAAAGCTAGAGGGCGAACCCAAGATGTTGTAGGGTAAGGAAAGGGTCTCACAGGGCATGTGATGGGGGAAAGATAAACTGCTTTTCTTTTGCAATCCTAAGTTCATGGACCTGGTTATGCTGCCAAAGATTCCATCCTCACAAAAGCTCAACACCACTCTAGTGTTCCTTGGCCTTGACTGACTCGAACATCCTTTAGCAAGGAGAATGGATGTTGACTAGATAACTGATCCTGGAGTATGAGTCACTTCCCCTCTTGTCATGTCATCTGTTAGACGGGAATGACAGTACCTGCTTGTGGAGTTAGGAGGATTACAGTCAGTGAGCATGCACATGTGAGCAGGTGCCCGACAAACGCTGATTTCCCTGCCTTCTCTCCACCAGGCAATGAATGCACTGACATGCTTCAAGATGAGGAATGTGAAAACACTCACTTTTGCATGACTGATGCCCATGCCTCAGTCTCCCCAGCCTTTCCAGCTGTGGCTCCTGTCTGTTTTGCACTGTGTTCTGAGTCCGTGTCTGGACCCGAAGCCTGGCCCTTTCTGCTGTGTCTTCACTGAAGTTTTATGCTCATGCTGGAAAAGGCAAATGTCGCTGGCTCAGCTTCTTCCTTTAATGCTCACCTCTCGGGGTGATGACCTCACCTTGTTCGGACAATTCATATGTCATTTCCTAATCAATGTATATTGATGCATTGTTTATTCTACCATGATGATTGGGTGGCCAAAGATTACCACTGGCACGAGCTCTTCTCTTGTTCAGTACATATGAGTACAATGGGCTCGTGGATGCCACTCAAGTTACTGGGAAGGGTGGATTTTGTGGACTAAAGCACAATGGATGCCAACCTGGAAGTTTGTGAATCCCCTTGGGGAGTCGGCTGTGCCTTTGGGGCTGAGTGTGAAGAAAAGGGAATACGTCTCTGATTTCCTTGCTAATTATTGCTCTGTGTTGGAAGATGCCCCTTCACTTGTCTGACCAGACAGATAACGTTTCATTAAGAAAGGCACATATGAATTAGACCAGCAACCAGAGCAGGCCATGCCAAGCTGTATCACTTCCACTTCCTTTTCTGTTGGGTATTTGCTCCCTGCCTGCTCTACTTCCCTACTTCCCCGTGTGCTGTCCGGTTTAGAAGCATATGGCTACCCTACAGAGGAGATACTGCAACGAAGAAGCAGTGCAGGTGCTTGGGAGCTAAGAACCGCAGGATAGCAGTTGGCACAGGGAGGCAGGGAAATCAGGGCCTGGGCCCCAGGCGGAGACTGGGGTGTGAGGAGAGCTGAAGGAGTGCGGTGGTCCCTCCTCAGCGGAACTGCTGTCCTGTGAGGCAAGGGGGACCACAGGACTCTGAAAAGTTCTTTGTGGAGGTTCCTTAGTATTTCTTTGACTATTGCCAGAGATGAAACCTCAGCTTTTGGGGTATGTCTGCTCAGCAGTCCCCACTTTAGGGTATGTATGCTCTTTTTGGTGCCAGATGGCGAGGGCAGGGGTGTATCAGATGCAGTGTCCTGTCCCCTGCTCAGAGGGGCTGGAGGAAACCAGCTCCCTGGGGTGTGTGAGTGGCTTTCACTCTGGGAGGGTGAATGTTGGCCGTGGCTCGAAGGGAGTCCTCTGGGAGCCAAAAGGCCTGAATGATGGCATTGTTGTGTTTGAATACCTCTGAGGAGCTGTCTGAAAAAAAAAAGAAGAGATAAAGTTGAAATGTTAAACGTTTCCAACAAAAGCTATTAGGAGAGAATTTCCTGACTCAGCGCTTGTTGACATTTTTTTGAGGCTTTTCACAGACAACATAAGGTTACCCTTTTTCGTGTGTGCGGTTTTTATTGTTTAGGTTTTTTTGTTAGTGTTTTAATGCTTTTGGGTTTTTATTGATGAGAGGGCTGTGCAATCAGGAGCGGGGGCATTGCCAGGAAAAGGCAGTGAACAGGCCTGGACCTCAATCTCTGGGCCAGAGAAAGCCTGAGCCTGGCTCCTCCGAGCTTTGACTCAGCCTCCCCTGAAGGCACCAGAGCTGCTCTCCAAGTAACTCCAAGTCTCAAGTCTGGGGGAGCTGTTTCCTGGCCACGCCTGTGGAGCTCCGGCTTCTTAGCCCACATGCCATGTGGCCCAAGACTGTGTTACAGGTTGACTTGTGCCCCCGCCCCTTACATGTTGAAGCCCTAACCCATGTCCTTATGAAAAGGGGCAATTTGGAGACAGACCCACACACAGGGAGGATTCTATGTGGAAGACGGAGGCAGGGGTCAGGGTGGTGCTTCTATATGCTGAGGAACGACAAAGATCGCCACAGACCCAGAAGTTGGGTCTGGAACAGGGTCCTCCTCACAGCTTCAGAAGGAATGGACTCTTGACCTTGGACTTCTAAACAATACGTTTCTGTTGTCTAAGCCCTCAGTTTATCTACTTTGCTATGATGGTCCTAGCAAACTAATACAACAGAAGGACTTCATCCATTTTGTAAATGAATGGCACCATGCAGGAGAATAGGGAGCTAATGCTCAAAAGCCCAAACTCTCCAATGGTGTGGAGGTTACAGAATATATGGGGCAAAATTGCAAGACACTGTGGGCAGGGGTTTTGGGACATCTGGGAGCTGATTTGTCTGAGGTGGGGTGAGGGTCCTAAATAATTTCTTTTTTTTTAATCCTTATTGTTCAGATTATTACAGTTGTTTCTCCCCCCCCCATAGCTCCCTTCCTCCCATTTCCCACCCCACCCTCTGCCCTTATCCCCCCCCCCACTCCTACTGTCCTCATCCATAGGTGTGCAATTTTTGTCCAGTCTCTTCCCACACCCCCAACACTCCTTTCCCCCTGTGAATTGTCATTCTACTCCCTTTCTATGCCCCTGATTCTTATTCACCAGTTTATTCTGTACATCAGATTTTTTTTATTCACTTGATTTTTAGGTTTACTTGTTGATAGATATGTATTTGTTGTTCATAATTTTTATCTTTACTTTTTCTTCTTCCTCTTCTCAAAGGATACCTTTCAGCATTTTATATAATATTGGTTGGGTGTGATGAACTCCTTTAGCTTTTTTTTTTTTTGTCTGTGAAGCTCTTTATCTGACCTTCAATTCTGAATGATAGCTTTGCTGGGTAAAGTAATCTTGGTTGTAGGTTCTTGCTATTCATCATTTTGAATATTTCTTGTCACTCCCTTCTGGCCTGCATGATTTCTGTTGAGAAATCAGCTGACAGTCATATGGGTGCTCCCTTGTAGGTAACTGACTGCTTTTCTCTTGCTGTTTTTAAGATTCTCTCCTTGTCTTTTGCCCTTGGCATTTTAATTATGATGTGTCTTGGTATGGTCCTCCTTTGATTCCTTTTGTGTGGGGTTCTCTGTGCTTCCTGGACTTGCAAGTCCATTTCTTTCACCAGGTAGGGGAAGTTTTCTGTCATTATTTCTTCAAATAGGCTTTCTATATATTGCTCTCTCTCTTCTTCTGGCACCCCTATAATTCTGATGTTGGTACGCTTGAAGTTGTCTCAGAGACTCCTTACACTCTCTTCATATTTTTGGATTCTTTTTTCTTTTTGCTTTTCTGGCTGGGTGGGTTTTGCTTCTTCATACTTCATATCTTTGACTTGATTCTTGTGATCCTCTCATCTGCTGTTGGATCTCTGTATATTATTTTTTATTTCAGTCAGTGTATGCTTAATTTCTAGCTGGTCCTTTTTCATATCCCTGAGGGTCTCACTAAATTTATCAGCAGTCTCTAGAATATTCTTGAAAAGCCTTATAACCGTGGTTTTGAACTCTATATCCAGTCGTTTGCTTTCCTCCATTTCTATCTTTTGTGACCTGTTTCTTTGTCTCCACATTTTGGCTGCTTCCCTGCATTGACAGAGTGGCTTTAATCAGCTGCGTCTATGGTGGGAGAACTTCTATGCTGGAGACACCCTTATGGGGCAAGACTTGCTTCAGTGGGGCTTTGGTGCCCACTGAATCTACCCACTGAGTGTGTCCCTTATGAGTCTGAGGAGTTGTAGACTGGGTGGTCCCGCTCTGACCACTGGGTGCACAGTCTCTTGGAACTCCAAGAAGGTGCTATTTTAGCTTCTGCCTGGGGCTTCCCAGCCTTTTATATGCAAAATCCTCTGCATGCAGCTTGGGTGGGGCGGGGTTTCGGGGAGTGTACAGGGCGGAGCAACCAGCTATGGCCGATCAAGCCGCTCTGGAGTTCCTCCCGGTGCCAGACGGTGCCAAACAGTCCAGCTCCTCCTTGTATGATTCTGAGTCCCTAGAAACTCACCTGGAACTGGAGTTCAGAGCCGTTGGGAGCTTGTGCCTCCCTCTGGTATGAAATGCTGGCAGCCCTTTCTGCGAGCCCCTTTGTGCGCCTCTGTACCTTTGCACTTTATTTCCACATCTCCTCTGCATCTCAGTCTCTTTCTAGTTGTAGAATTTCCACTCAGCCAGCCTTCCTGTGGGTCTGGGTGGTGTCCGTTTTTTCTTTTTGTTGTGATTTTGAAATGGTTGTGCATGGCTGCAATTCTAGGTGTTTACCTATGCCGCCATCTTGGTTTCTCCCCCTAAATAATTTCTTCAGGTCTTGAGGATAGCTCTGATGTCTTTTCCCATGTCCCTTTGTCCAGTCTCATGGGAAAGTAGCCAGGGGGTTGTTCCACCTTAGGAATCAATAACTGAACCATAACTTGGACTCAAGAACTGAAAAATAACTTAGGTCAAGATACTATCTTTAGCCTGTCTCTGGGATTTCTGATTATCTGGGGGAAAAGTTAGGTCTTCGGGTGAGTGTGGAGAAGGTTGGAGAGAGAAATATGATTTCTAGAGTTATGATTTAAAACTAAATTTAATCAAAATCATAGGACCCTCAGGTTTACCCTGGCCAGTGTTGCTAAGTGGTTAGAATGTTGACCTGAGCACCACAGGATTGGGGCTTGGATTCCTGGTCAAGGGCACATACCTAGGTTGCAATTTTGATCCCTTGCCCTGGTGGGGGCACATTCAGGAGGCAACCAATCAGTGTGTCTTTCACAGTGCTGTTGTTCCTTTTCTCTGTCTCCTTCCCTCCTTCCCTTCCTCTCTTTCTAAAAAAAAAAAAATCAATGGAAAAAATGTCCTTGGGTGAAGATTAACAACAATAAGAAAAGTCAGAAGGACACTTGATTTCACTTAATATTCTCTGTCTGTCTTCCTGTGTATGGCTTCTCCTCCCCCTTATCCCCCCAACTCCCCTTTCCCCAACCTTCTTTTATATCACATTGGATTAGACCATGCTCTGGAGCTAGACTGTGACTTCAAGTTCTGCCATCTACCAGTTGTGCGCCCCTCACCTCACTGTGCCTGTTTCCTCATCATAAACTGAGGATAATAATAGCAACCCCGACCTCATAGACTAAGTGAGAGAACTGACGGGAAGCCTGCCTTGAGTGTTAGCAGCATGCAGTATCTGAGCCTGAAGCCTATTGTGTGGAGTGTCTACTCTGGGTGCATATGCCCTATGGTGCTGCAAGTACTGAAGGAATGGATTCCAAGGTTCTATAAGACTTTGTTACTGTTCAACCTTATCACTCCTGGGAGTTTATAATCTAATTGGAGGCATAAGACACTTGTAAGGAACAGTTTGCAGCACAAGCCATTATGTGATTGTAGGGTCACAGGCTTATTTCTCTGTCTTAGTCAAGTAGTTCTTGACCCCAGCAGCATGTGAGATCCCGCTGGGGTGCTTTGAAAATAGACCACTGCCTGGGCCCTTTCCCCAGACCAGCTGCACAGAATTTCTGAACCATGAATGCATGAAGCTAGCTTATCTGTGCTTCCATTTCCTCATCTGCAAAATTAGGGTGATACTTGTCTCTACTTCAAAGGGTTGTGGTGAGACTGAAATGAGTTAATGCATGCAGTGCTTGTCACAGTGCCTGCCACATAGTAAACACTCAATACATGTGAGCTCTTGTTGGTGAATAACCCAGTAGACCTGGCTCCAGTTGTACGGTATGTTGTTGATTTCTATTTGCTTGAAAACTTTAAAACTAACTTTCTCCATTGTCCCTCCCATGTCAAGGCTGTGGGGGTTTTGGAGTGCTCCTAGTTGATAAGGAGGATTGTCTGGCCAGAGGACCTTATCCATTGGAGCAAATGGAGGAGGGGACTTGTGGTTTGCCCATTGAGGTCCTTCATATTTTAGCAGATGTCAAGAGAGCACATAATCTCACCATCTTATCCCCAACTCCCCAAATATATTTTTATTGATTTCAGAGAGGCGGGGCGGGGGAGGGGGAGAAGAATCATTGGTTGGCTGCCTCTGTACACCCTCCACTGGAGATCTTGTCTAAGACCTGGGCATGTGCCCTGGGAATTGGACTGGGAATCCAAGCGTGACCTCCTGCTTCATAGGTCAATGCTCAACCACTGAGCCATGCCAGCTGGGCAAGATAGCACATAACCCTAAATTTAGGTCTTGTGTCACACCTTCTTTTGCCTCCCCCTCCCTCGCTTCCTGTGCTCCTCTTTTCTCTCTCCTAATTCTCAAGCTATGTGTTCAGGGTCTAAGACAGAGAGCAGGAGCTCAGATGCTGGCCCAGCCACTCTCCAGCAGTGCAGCTGCAGGCGAGGTTCTCCACATCGCTCAGCTTCAGCGTCCTTCTCCTTTATAAACCAGAAAACAGGAATTCCATTTTAAATGCCTGTTTTGATATTTAAATGGAAGACTGAGAAGCACTATCACCACAGTGGAAAGTGCTCAGGAAATATCATTCATGATCACTTAGGTGGCCTAGTTCTGGTGGTGACATGTGGGGCAGGAGGGTATTCTTGGTGGCGGGGTCGTGGAGCTTATTTCAGGATGAGGTGGTGTCAGCTCTGCTAAGGTGGCAAGGACAGGACTGAGCCCTGATAAGCTTGGCCTTGATAAGACACTAGCTGAGGTATCTTTTCTTTCCCAAGACTCTCAAGGGCTCAGGCCAGCAAACTTGTGCACTCATGCTTTGAAAGAAAGACAGCGACAATAACTGTTTGGACCCACATACCACTCCTTTATCTCCCCCGTTGGCCTGTGCCAGTACAATCAATTGTTCCACTGTCTCATTTGGTAACTTGGAAACCGTGCTAAGGATCTATGATAATCATTTGGCTGGAATTAACGTCCTTCTGGAGATGAGGAGGAAAAAAAGGAAAGCAGCGTGACATAGACAAGGGACCTCCGATTCTCCACATTTTGGCAGAAGGAGATTGAGTTTTGGAAAGCAGGCAGCTAGAAAGAAAATATTGTTTTACTTCAATCTTTTTTTGTTCATTCTCTGGGCTCACGTTTCCAAGAGCTTTAATTTTCAAAACTTGAACAAGAAAGGGTATTAATCTTAAAGAGCTCCCATTAGTCACCAAGTCCAGCTCGGCGGCGAGAGAAAGATGACTCACTTCCACAGTTGATTTCTTGGTAATGGTAGGTCAAGGCTTGCCCTTACATTTCCTCTCCTGCGTAGCTAATGGAGAAAGCTTCCCCTTAGGAAGCACCCATCCTGGAGCAATTTTTCAAGGGGAAATTGCAGACAGGAATAGCCACTGACATGAAAATATTTCTCATAGGAAAACAAGGTGAACAGGATAGTATAGTGATCATAAATACAGATCTTACCTTTGAGAGTTGTTGTAGGATTAAACACAGAGCTAAATAAAAGCACATAATTCAGTGTATGACATATTAAGTAGGTCTGCAATAAGTGGTGAATATGTACTTCACCACTTGTATGTGCCAGACACTGTGCTGAGCATGTACTTTTGCCATCATTGGATCCTCACCATATTTTATGTGATCACTGTCATTATTTCCCCCTAGTTTACAGATAGGGAAATAAAAATGCTAAGTGACTTGCCCAGGGTCACACAGACAATAAGAGGTGGATGGAAGACCCCCCTCCACCCCCTCTCCATATTGTTACAATATATTTTTGTGGAATTATGTACTTTCTTTTACCCCAATAACCATGAGATCCTTATAAGCCAATTAGTCATGATTGAGCCACGAGGAAATGAGTCCAGGCCCCCTCCCCCAACTGCTTTTGCTGACCAACATCCAAGTTCTTCTCTTGATACGTGGACTTCTACAGCATTAGTAGATCAGAGCACCCCTACCCACCTGCAGCATTCCAGGTTATGATGCGCTTTAAAGGATTTTAAAGGAATGCCCTTGGTGGGCCTGATAAATTTCATCTCATAAATGGCAGATAAACTGCTCTGTCACCCAGCAGGCAGTCTGTCTGTCCAGGAGTCTCCATCAGTGCTGGGTCCTGGTTGAGCCAGGAAGATGCGGAGGGTGCAGTGTGAGTTCTACAGAGGGGCTGGCCAGGTGTGCGTGCCTTGTGGGGTGTTAGGGGTAGGCTTCCAGAACCTGAGGCAGGAGGAGGAGCCCTGGGACTGCTTCAAACTCTGGCAATACTCTGAGCAGTGAAAAGCCAAGTTCACGGTCATGTGGTTGAAGAGAGTCCTACCCTCTAAAAAAGTTTAAAGATGCAAGTTTAACAGTTTCTATAAAATGCCTGTGTACCCAATGGACAGAATCTAAAAATGCTTCCTGGGGTTGAAATTGCCCAATTTGATGACTCTAAGCCAGGCTTTGGTCACCTCGCAAGCCAGTATTCGCGTGGCTGCACGAGGGTGAGGCTGAGCAGAGAGCACGCTCAGGAACACCTTAATGATGTCAGGACGCTTTTCATTGCTCATTTATCACTTAACAGCTCGGATTTGTAATGTGCTACCCGCGCTCTCCCTTTAGCGCAGACAATGCGTTCTTTCAACAGTGTGCGGCTCAGTGGGAAGAACTCTGCTGAAAGCAGCGCGGTGGTGCCTGCAGCCTGCCCCTTTGGGGAGGAGGGGCGTCTGAGGGGCAGGTGGGGACCAGATGCCTGGCTGCAGCCGGGCTGGGGGATGAGCACATGGAATGGCCACTTCTGGTTCCACTTACTCATTTTTCTGTGCTGAAAGGTGTCATATAAATGCTAAATAGAACAGAGAGAGAGAGAGATGGGGCCTATCTATTTGCATTTTGTCTAATGTGAGCAGATGCAGATAGAAAAGCAGCTTAGCCACGGCTGTTCACCTGCCCACACTCCTCCTCTCCCCTTTCCCTTTGGATGGCGGGGTTCTCCGATCTCTTAGGACTTGGCTTAAATGGCCCACTTCTAAGAGGTCTTCCTTGGCTATTCTGCCTAAGCAGCAGCCCTCTGCACTGCACTGTTCTGTGTCAGAGTTTCCTGTTCTTCTTACCTCCACTTACTGCAATCGGTAATTAGATATTTGCTCCTCTCCCCCTTTGGACTGCACCCACCACATAGGCAAGGGCCCTGCGCATCTGTTTCATTCATGATTGTATTCACAGACAAGCACAATGCCTGCAGCTTGGAGGTGCTCAGTAAATACTTGTTGAATGAATGAGTGACATTCGAGGAAAGCCTCATTTAGCAAATGTATTTGTGGGCCAATTGATTCCAAGCTCTTGTTTTCTATTCCAGGAGGAAAATCTATAGATTCCATAGAGGCGGCCTAGAGCTGGATGTGTTTCTAGAAAAAGAGTTTTCATTAAAATGTACAACCACAACAAAGCAAGAAAAACAGAGCAATGGATGTAAGCATGTCAGTCAAGTCTGCATACTAAGAAATAGAATGAAAAGAAATAAAAATTTATGGACAATTGCACTGGGGCCTTGCATAAACATGACCCACTATTATGCATAGTACAATACATGGTATTTTAGTCTTGGACCCTGTCCAAGGTGGCTTATTACTGAGTGAAGCAGGAGAATCTTGTTAAAACACAGCTTTACCTAAAACATGATCCCAGACAGGGCCCTGGAGAAGATTGTTACAGGGAGGTTCCGTTTTGGTCGCAGAAGCGGTGGAGTTCTCCTTTCATTCTCTGTTCAACATCTTGCATTGAGCAAATGGATAGCCTGGATTACTTTCTCTTTTGAAAACACTTCTTTTGTTTGATGAAGATCAGAAAAGTCATGTCAGCTCTAAGATAGGAGAGAGAAAAAAACTTTTAAAAGGTAAATATTCTTGGGTATACAGTTGATTGCATTTTTATTCATATTTAATCTGAGCAACATATCATTTCCATGATAAGAATTAGAAGCTACAGTTAAAAAATATCTTCAAGTTTTCTTGAGTGATTAAAAATAATCGCTCTTCACTTCCATAAAATTTCATTTGGGAAAAGACTAGGTGGGGGTGGGTGGAGGGAGAATGTCCAGAAATAGAACGACTATGAATTGTGAAGGCTGGCTCTGTGCAGTCAGGATCCTGCCATTTCTTAAACACACTCACCAGCAGAGCCAGGCAGTTTGCACGACCTTAGAATCACTCCTCCTCACTCCCTGAACCTCACTGGTTATTGGTCCAGGAAAGTCAAATTGTCTATGGAAAAATACATTTTAATATTAAAAAAGTCTGTTGGACTGTGGCATATTCTCAAAGCTGCCATGCAGGAGTTGGTTTTTTTTTTTTTTTTTTTTTTTTTGCAGGAGCTTAAAAATTCTACACATCAGTTACTTTACGATTTGTAGAATATGAAAAATACAGCTAGTGGTTTGAGTTAAAAAACATTTTTGTCAGGACTGCCTATGATGTTCTTAATAGTAATAAGACTATGGCTCATGTTCCTGACCATTATGTTTGGGTTGGGACGATGGTCAAAAGCTTGGCTCCTTGAGACACCAGTTCCCAGCCTGGCCTCATCCTCCCCCCTCCCCTGTCCCTGGCCTGGGTCTCCTTTATTGGGCGGAGAAGAGAGACTGCTACAGCCAAAGCCAGGCCTGTTGTGAGGTGTCTATCTCTTTTCTCTCCTTCTTTCCTTCCGGGTGTGTGTGCGCAGGACATCGATCTATCTTCACATTCTCTGCCTGCAGGGCGTATAACTGTGCCAGAGGGGACTTTTCTGGAGCCAGACTCTAGACCATAAATATATACAGACAGCTGAACCCTGCACAATACTATAAACTGCAGATCATTATGTAGTTTAGATATACGTAGCCAATTATAAAAAGCAATGTGATTTTAAAATTGTCTTGTTCTCTAAGCTCTGGAACTGGATATTTTTTTCAGCCTTCTCGATGAACTTGTGATAGCAAAAAACTGCACTATTAGGTCAACCTAAAGACCAATGATTTTGAATGATTGCTGTTGTTGAGATTTACACAGATGTTAGAGAACGGCTGTCAGCAGTGGGGTTCTCCTGTGGATGCAGAACCCAGAATTCATTCCTTCTTGCTCGCTCACTACCTTTAGAATTTATTCTCCCTTCTACTTCAGAGGATCCCCCAACAGTGCAGGTGGAATCTCCAGCATGAGACCCTATGCCTTCTAGCCTCTCTTTTTGTAGAATGGTCAAGCACTTATCAAACTTTTAAGTTTGTGTTTAGCCCTAGGACAGTTGGAATTATATGAACAGATAGAGTGTATCAGGTTCAGACATACATTATTTTTAAGCCAGAAAATTAAATGGAAAGAAAACTGAGACTAGAAAAATAGGTCAGTGAAATAGCACAGAAGACCAAGAAAAAGATCAGTACATATATGGAACTTCGTCATATGTGCTAGAAGTGGTACTAAGAAAACCAGTAGGGAAAATATAACTTATTACCTTTATAGTACTGGAATAATTTCCAAGTGGAAAAAAAATTCAGTTGGTTTGCTTCCTCACATCACACACAATAATAAACATAAGAAACAAAATTATAAAGCAATTAGAAGAAAATATTGATTTTCTTCACTACCTAAAGAATAAGAAGGCTTTTTTAAAGTAGCAAAACATGCTTCTTATAAAGAAAATGATTCACAGATTTCACTATATTGAATTAAAAACTTTTATATGACAGAGATGGGAGAGATGGGGGCTGGAAATAAAGGGTGGTGGGGACAATTTGCACTGGACAGAAGTCAAGGGCAGGGATTCTGGATTCAGCTCCTCTGGGGTTTGAACATCTCTGTTGCTTTACAGTTATAACAACTTAAACAGATTTCAACTTCTCTCTTGCTGTAGTTTCCTCATTATGTACAACAGGTCATAGCAATCCTTCCTCATAGATTTGTTATGAAGATCAAGGGAGTTAATATATAAAAAGCTCTTAGAATATATCTTCATATGCTTATTAAATCCATAGTAGGAAAGTAGAAACAAAAAATGTACTGTATATTTATTTAATAGACTATCACACGGCAATTAAAGTAAATGAACTATGTGCATTAACCTAATATAATTTAAAAATATGTTGAGTGAGAAACACCTGCAAAAACAACAACATATTTCTGGATGCACATGAGAAGTTAAAAGAGAAATATTGACCAGATGGCAATACTCACAAAATTAATGATATTGGTTATCTCTGGGTAGCAAGGGCAATTTTTTTTTTTACTATGAAAAAAAATATTCTGAAGCAAAATGATTAAAAAAAATCTTTATTTGTTAATTCTGAGTCATGGCTAGATATTTGTAATATTCTGTAAACTTTTCTGTATCCTTACATTCTTTTAAGAAAGACAAAAAATGTGGGGCCAAGTGTCAGAGATCTGTGCGCTAGTACCTATTTTACTGTTAATTAACTCTGTGACTGAACCAATCAAATCTTTCTAGATCTCAGTTTCTCCTCTAGAAAATCAAATTAAGGATACTATTTTCCTAAAGGAGAGTCTTTTGAGAATTAGGTGATGTTTTAGAAAAGTTCTATAAATGCTTAAGCTCTATTAAATTGCTAGTTAAGATAAAATTGGATTGTTGGGTTGAAAATCTGTAAGACTTTTCTTGTTCTAATGGCATAGGGCTAGTAGAGGTGTTTTGAGGAAGAAGCAGGGTCATGTACATAAAGTCTGTCAATCAATGGTGTTGGTACCAATTCAATGCCAACAGGAATCCCCAATTTGAGATGCAATGAAGAAGAGAAACTTTATTCAGTGCAAAAGAGCTCAACTGTGGTATAGCCCGGCTGTGAAACAGTCCTGGGGCCAGGCCCCTCTTACACTGGATGGCTCTGCTTCACTTCTCCTCACTGGTACAGTGCTGGTCTGCTCTGTTCTGTGCCAGTCTGCTCTGGCTTATGCTTATCTGCTCTAGTGAGACATCTCTGGTGTTTTAGCTCAGCCAAGGAAACTCAGTTTCCAGTCTTCAGTGGAAAGAGAGAGTGTGCTCTCAGAGCCAGAGAGGAGCTGGCTTATGGAGACAGAATTTCCCACCACTGTCCCTGATTGGTCTGTCCTCATGCAAATGAGGACTCCAAATCCTTACAGTTTGATTGGCCCAAAGGGCGCTTTAATGATTGGTCAGAATTGAACTGCTCTGATTTGTCCATGAGGATGTTGATGGGGATATAGCTATGCAGCTCTAAGTGGATGGGGAAAACCTCAGTCTATGGGTGAAATAAGATTCCAGACATTTCCTTTATAAGGACTAGCTCAGACGGCAGAAACCCAGTGCAGCCAGGCAGTCCATTGCAGAGGCAGGTAGTTCAGTGCAGGCTTCTCCCCAAAGTGCAATTTGCAGGACAGGCCCCTGGGTAGAAATGACAACTAGGTTCTGTTTTTAAAAATGTTAGCCCAGTGGTTAACTGGGAGACCTTCTTAGTAGGTATCTTCTTTCTTGGGGTTCACAAGTCCTTAGCCCAGGGGTTGGCATCTGGTTTATAGTAGAGACTCTGGATGTCTACTCAGTACTGAGTCTCCCCTATTCCTCATTGGCAGAGTTCTGTCTTTATTCTGGGGAGTGCTATTAGACACAGGGAGATTGTCTAGTCCCCAATAGGTAGGAGCTATTGGTTAGGTTTCTAGAAATCTTCAAGAATGTTGCCTCACCTGAGAGGCAGCATTCTTCCTCTACATCCTTTCTCTCTCTCAAAAAGTAAAGGCGATGGCTGCCATTCCAACAGCCATCTTAGGTCATGAGGTGACTTTGAGGATGTAAGCCATGTGCTAAGTCTGACGGAGGAGAAAGATGAAAATGTCTGGTTCTCTGATGGCAGTGGAACTGCTATTATAGCCTTGGGCTGCCCACTTGAGGACTTCTTGGGGGGCAAATAAACTTATATATTATCATACTCAAGGGCAAGACAACAGATGGAAACAAAATAGCTCTTCCCAGAAATAAAGAGGAGAACAAAGACCATGATTATAGGTTTATTTTTGCCAAATCTTGCACTTGTTTTGTGATCCAAAGCTTTCTGTGGCCTGATTCTGGAAATCACCATAGGCACCCTACCCTGTAGGGAAAATATCATACCGATTATAAATGAATAGTAATTAATACTAACCAATAAGCAAGACCTCAGTCAAATTCTGGATATTCGGAGAGCTAGATTATCATTTCTTTAACGTAGCAGGAAGAAGACAGACACAAGATATTCTCCTTAAGCTTTACTAATAAGGAGGACATAAAAAGGATTCATCAGCCCTTTGGAGTTATGTGTAATGTGCAGGTTCCCACATGAGAAAGTCTCTAGAACTTAGTGTGATACTCCAGTAGTTTTGCCCAAGATACAGATGTTGGCAGGTAATGACAAGGGAGGGAGGGAGGGAGGGAGGGAGGGAGAGAGAGAGAGAGAGAGAGAGAGAGAGAGAGAGAGGAAGGAAACCCTCTGACAACCTTTCTCTACCTCCTTGAGTTAAACGGAAGCCCTTTGTTGATATAGGATTAGTTCTACGATGATGTTGAAGGGGTGACTTACTTGAATTCAGAGAGATGAGTTTGTACTCATTAGAGCAGGGGGCCCCTCAGTGTGTCTTTTGAGCATTTATATGCAGCCAGGGGACCCTAGACCATCTCCTGAGGATGCCACAGAATCTGTGACGCTCACCTTTGGGAGGTAACCTGAGCTTGTTTCTAGCCTTATATGAGTTTTAATCCAGATTTTGCCACTTATAAGCAGAGGGCCTTTGGATAAGTCACTTAATGTCTTGTAGTCTGCTTTTCTTCATTTTCAAAAATTGGGGTTATAACCTTTCCCGTAAGGAGTTGTTGGGAAAAATGAAAGAATCATTGTAAGGGAAAATGCTTGGTAGAGGGCTTGACACAGAGCAGCACCTCAATTAATGTGGCTTCTGCCAAGTATCTTTCCTCTATCTCAGTCTGGTCAGACATAATTGGAGTCGCCTGAGCTGCCCCACTGAGCTTACCCCAGGGGCTGTAGTCATGGGTATGAATAACAGGCAGAGGCACAGTGAGCGCAGGGCAGTGGGAGAGGTCCACCCCATGCCAGCAGCAGGGAGTGCAAGTCTGTAAAGAGTTTAAAAAGTTACAAAATGGACTCACATGGGATTTGACTTCCACCATCACCATGTGCCCTGATAAGATAACTTTCTTGAAAAAAATTATTTTAATGATCTAAATTTTAAACAATAGTGTGGTTTATTGTTGAGTTTTAATGCTAGCAGTATGCTTCCAATCAGCATGTTTTTATTATTTACCCTTTAATAAGCATTATATTTGATTCGAAAGGTAATTGACAGAATTCCTGGTCATGTGTGAGTAAGTTACATGCTTTTGTTCCATGCGTCAGCTCATGATGGTTTGACTTCATTGGAGTGGGTGTCACAAGTGGTTTGTTTCTCTAGCCCCCTCATTCTGCATATTCCCACATTTAAACATGAGATTTGAGGCAAACGATGATTACGAAAGATAAAGGAACAAAATTTGAGGGGCCTCACTTCTGTCATAGTGTGTGAATATTTGAGGGTTTATGATTTGAGACTGTAAACCTGTGTGGTACAGTATTTTTGTTGTGCAAATTTTAGTTCATACGTGAAACATTTTACTGAATGTGAACAATGTCTTTAAATTATAATTATTTGTTCAAAGCCAAAGAATAAGTCTGGTAAATACAATATCACCATGCATGTATCATTTCACAGTTATCTGACTTGTACTTTTTGCAGACATTTTGATTTTATTAAAATTTACTTAGAAGTTGCCGGACAATTCTTTACATAAAATAATATTATAGCATATTATAAAAAAAAGGATCAAAGTTCACACTGTAAAGTGACTGTAAGATTCTTGCATAAATAGTGCCTTTTCCTTTTATGTAGACAAACTTAACTTTTCCTTCTTCCTTCCTCCCTTCTGTTTGGCAAGATGGTACCTAAAAAGTATAATACAGAAAATTCTCCTTGCCTTTCCTGACCATGTTATTCTTTAATTTTTATTTCCAGATTTGGATACAAATAATCTTGCTGAAAAGAGGAAGCGATATTACGAAGGATCTTCTCTGGATGTGAAATGTGTGAGAGGCCACTGGTCACCGGGCTCCCTGTCCTGAGTGCAGAATAGGCCAGGTGGCATGGGGGCCATGAGCACAGGGCTTCCCAGTCACTTGAAGAAGAGAAAACTTTCAGCTTCACGGTCCTGCCTTCTCACAGCCTCTAACCTTAAGGACAATAGCAGCCGCAGTAGTCAAAACAAATAGCTTCTCCAGGCGCAGGCAGATGTTTCCATCCTTTGCTTTGCCACATGGCCAGACTCAGACTTCCTTCAGTCTAGTTCAGACAGTCCAGCCTGCATCCCTTCAAATCCCCGCCCCCCACCCCCCACTCACCCGGAACTGTGCCGGAAGGAGTGGCCACCCTTTCTCTGTGAAGTTCACTCATTTCTCCCTCTTGTCCTGGGCAGGGCTTTCTTTCCAATGGCCTTTGACGCTGAGTGTAACTTTAACCCCAGCTGGAGGGAGCTCTGGGTTAGGTTGGGCAGCTCTGGTGTACCATGGATGAGCCGGCTGGGAGTTAATTAAGCTGTCACTCTTGCTGCTCAGAGCTCATTAGCTCCCCTCCTCCTCAGCCCCTCCCTTTAAAGCTGTTTAGGTTTTTCCAGCTGAAGCTGCTCATCTCCTGGAAGAGTCCCCTGGGACAGAGCTGCTCCTCTGTGACTGCTCTCCTTTGCCGGAGAGGTTACCTGGGTGAGAAAAGCCTGTGCTTGCGTAGGGCGAGGCCGTGCCTCTGTTCCGTGGGACTGGGCCAGGCCAGTGCAATCAGTGAGTCACTGGCAGAAGGCAGCTAACCTGTCTCCCTTTATTATTATGATGTTATATTATATATTATTATATTAACACGGGTGAACTCAAATCCGCATCAAACCTTGGTTCCTTTTTTTAAAGGCCATATTTACAGCCCATTAGCAGTTAGGCGGAGTGAGAACAAGGCTATTGGTGCAAGTATGCAATTCATGACGGTGATTAAGTGGGTTTAAGTGCAGCACACACACTTAAAAAAAAATGAACAAAGGTCAGGAGAGGTCCTGTCCACTGTCTCTCTCTCTCTCTCATTCAGTCTTACGCCACTTCCGGCATCTCTCTCCATCTCTGTTTTCCTTTTTGTTCTGTGTCTCTTTGACTCACTTTGTCTCTGGACAGCCCTCTGTATCTCTGTTTTTCCAGTAGATTTCCTTCTCTTTTTACAAAATCCTTCTCCTCAATATAACATTACATTTAATAACTTCAGTAAATTCTTCCAGAAATTAAAACAAAACAACTTCACCCCACCGCCCCCACTCTCAGCACTCCTCACTTTATTATAGGCATCCATCCCACCAGCCCAACCAGAGCAGTGCACTGGGTGGGCTATGCGGTTAGGTTCTTCATTAAGATTCCCCCCTCTCCCCTGCTCTATCCCACCCCTGCTACCTGGTTTGGTTCAGATTCTTTAGTTCATGGGCTAAACATTTCAATCCCCTCAGCTGATTAGATATTCCTCTCCACCCACCCCTGAGAACATGAGCTTCTCCATAAAATGCTGATCTCTGGTGCTCGTGAAAGAAGCAGCCGGAAGCAAATCTCAGGCTCTGAGCATGTAATTTCTACCTGTACTTGGAGTGTGTCGGAGACCCTAGAGCTGAGGCGCTGGGATGCCAGGGATATCAGTGCCATTTCACACAGCCTCAGGAAGCAGCTGCTGCGGAGGGCCCGGCAGCTGTTCAGCACACAGACAGTGGTGCACACCACGTCAGGATGGGACACAAGGAAGGGGACCAGGTCCAACTGCAGCCACAGGGGGCTAAAGTAGGCAGATGTAATTACCTTTGGTGCACCTCTCTACCTCCCAGCTTCTAGGGAGTTTATGAATTCCTTCTTATTTGAAAACATGAAAGATTACATACAGTCATGCCAGCCAAGCCTGGCTTCTAGTATCAGCTTTAAAATGTGCCTCTGCGGAAGAGATGATCCATCCCAGAAGGGAAAATGCAAATGCTTTGAACCACAATTCTGAAGCTCTGCTCCAGGCAGACAAGAACTTAGGGTACTCCCTCAAAAAATCCTGAATTTTTTTCTATAAACATATTTAATGCTCCAGTAGTGATGGTATACTATAGGAAGGTATATGTTTTTTCAGGCTTCTACTAATGCGGTAGGTTTTACGTGGATGCAGGAGGATTCTCTTACTAACGAGTGACTGCATGAGGGATCCTCCTTCCATTAAAATGGACCTACCAGTCAGGAAAATGATGACTACATTTTTAATAACATTTCTTAATCATGAGTCTCTGTTTGGACAACTTCTAAACTCACTTTTTCTTTTGTCTCTTTAAAAATCATTAAATATAGCATGCATATAAAAAATGCATATAATGTAAATAGACACTGAATCATCATAATCCATGTCAATAAGTGGAGCATCATTAGTACCCCAAAGCCCTCATGTTACTTTCCTCCCAACAACCCCTCCCCTCTCACAGGAGACTGCTCTATTCTGGCTTTTAGAATGGTGACCACAGCTGTGCTTTTCTTTGTAGTTCAACCACCTATATGTCCCTGAACATTATAGTTCAATTTGCCTGCTTTGGAACTTCATATGTAGAAAATCATAGAATATATATTATTTTTCCTCTTTGCTTGGTTTACTCTACATTGTTTATAAGCTGCATTAATGTTCATTCATCTCTGGTTTATTTGTTTTTATGCAGTATTCCACTGTGTGAATATACCACAACTCGGCCATTCCCACCAGCTATTCACCCACTACTATAAACATTTGTCAAAGTTTCCTGGTGCACATGGTTCTCTAGGGTTTTTATCTAAAGGTGAGGCCTGGCTTGAAGATAATGCTTGATCTTAAAGTCTTGAAGGATCAGGAGTGTTTAAGTCACCTACAAGAGAAAGGACATTCCAGGCAGAGGAAACAGAGTGTGTAAAGGCATAGAGGTGTGAGCCACATGATATTTTGGGGGAAGTCACAGTCCTCTATTATTGGTGTGTGGCCCTTGAGTAGCTCTAAATGGGGTCCCCAATTTGAACAGGTAGTTAAGTGTTACAGTCACACCTGTTTAATTTATGGGCCGATAGATACATTTTGAGTTACTGCTTTCACAGTGCTCGCCATGGAGTTCAGCTATGGTGGAACCATGTGGTTGGACCCAGTTGTTGTGGGACCAAGATCAATCCTGGGAAGTCTTGTTTGTTAGGAGTCATCTGAATTTCAAATAGCAAGTGGGATTCATCTCATAATCAGGTCTGATCTACTGCCAAGTAGGTGCCTAGAACACAGTGTTTCGAAGAATCTAAGGATATGTCTGGCACCAGCAAGAAAGCCTTGATTGATAATGTGGAGCCCATGTGCCATGGATTTGCTGACTTTTATCTGGATGCCGCTCTCAGCAGCAGTTCAGACGCCATGGAGGAGCCCTCCAGAACTCAGCTCATGCTGTTTCACATGTTGTTTACTTTATTGCATGTACAATGCTGCTCACATCACCAGACTTGCCATTGGAAGCTGTGTCAGCCTTCTGTGTGCCCGGGAAGAACAGAGCCTGGGACAAACGAGGGTTAGACCCCCATGGTCTTCAAATAATAGGAAGAAGGGGATGTCAGCTCTTACTTAAGAAATGATAAAACAATGAGCTTCATGTGCTATCATTAGAGCAACTACCTTTATTATAGATAAAAACGATAAAAATGAATAATAATTTATAATAATTTGAGTCTCTCCCTCTTAAGCCAAAATGATCTCCACATTCTGCCCCACAAGCTGAAATGGTACAAAGTGTTTATAGCAGGCTGCTTTTCCATTCCTTGCTCCGAAAGTATCAATGTCCTGGAATATAAAAAGAAAAAGGCCCTTTCTTTATGTTGGGCCTTTGCCACAGGTAACCTGGGTTATGAAACATACATAAATCAAGTGACTGGGAAGAAACAGTTCCATGAGCCAAATGAATATTATCAATGGGTTACAAGCATCTATGGAAGAGAAAGGTGAGTCTCCTGGTCAAAGGCCACCCTTCGTTGCTGCAGCAGTGGCAGCCCAGCTATGCAGGCAGATTGAGTAGGAAACCTAAGGGTTTCCTACGTAATAAATAGAGACAAGAAACGAGGCACTTTCAGTGCCATGTGAGCACATCGATGTGTCCTGTGTATCCACATGGAAAAAACAGACCCCAAATTTTAACAAGGGCGTGGAGGCCCTAAACCCCAGCGGAAATCATTCTGTGTTGAGTGAATTTAAACGGGTCATTCGTCATTCCCAAATCTCAGTCTCCTCACCTTTAAAGTGAGCATAGAATACTCACAGGGCTGTTAAATGGATCGAATCAAATAAGGTTATGGATGGGAAACTGGTCTTTAAGTTGTACAGCACTGTACAATGAGGTAATATTACTGTTACCTCTTCAGGCCATGGCAAGGTTCAAAAGAGATCGTACACTTGAAATCACTTGGGAAAGTACTTGGAAAAAACCTGTTGAGAAAGTGCAAGTGCAAGGTGGTAGCTGAAGCAGCAGCATCAGAGCTTTGAGTTACGGGTGGCTAGAGATGGTGTGAGAAGTATAGTAAAGAGGAGCTAAGGGCCTTGTGGAAGAAAAAGGTTTAGAGCATTTTAAAACCAGGCAAGCAGTCAATGCAGTAAAAATGGAAGAGGAGCCCTGGACTTTTCCAGACAGAAACATTGATGTCAGTGGGCTGTGAACAGATTAGAAATCATTGTTCGGCCAATGAGTACGTGTGGCATTTCATATTCATTAGACATTTTTGATGGTAAGAGAGACTGACTCAGTTTACAATGAAGAAATGGAGATTCATTCATTGATGGATACATGTCGCCAGGAATCTGTCCCACACCTCGTGGGACATCCCAGAGCCAAGTCTTTATGGAGAATGGATGGTGGGGCTGGGAGACGAAGAAGGATCCAAAGCAGCGCTGGGAACCGGATTATCTTGTCGCCCTAGAGGGACAGGAATTTTCTAATTTTCTACTGTTCGTGCCACCACATAACCAAGTGGCTCCTCTTCTCTTCCACATGTTACTTGGTTCCTACTTCCTAGTATTTCCGGCTTCTCCTAGCTCTGCTGACCCTTCGTTTCTCCTGTCAGTGGCTTTTGCTGCTCTCGGTTTCTGTTGAAAGTCTCTCAGTTCTGTTTCCTTCCCACCATCCAACTCCTCCCTCTCTCTTCCTCTCTTTCTCTTATCTCAGATATCAGGAGACAGAACCGGAGTGGTTTCATTATCCCCATGATCTTTGCTGGGTCTGACCTTCGTGTCTGGCACTCAGAGTGGCTGCTCTTGGCTCGCGCTCCTAGAGTAGACCCGTTGAGGTAAGGCCGCATGATATGAACGTGGCCATTTGTGCCTCCAGACCGCCTTGGTGTGGAGCTGACCTTGGCCCCCTTTGGAGCGGTGTGGGCAGGGTGCGTTTGTGGGCATGTTTTTCGCAGCCCTGGTTCTGTGAGGGTGCTGGGGGTTCTGGGACTCGTGGTTGGCTTCCCATTACCAGGCGATCGGGGAGCAGAGGCTTATGCAAGGCACTTTCCGTAGAAACAAGCAAACTAAACCAATACCCTCCGTAAGTATGCAGATGGCGATGATGATGACAGAGAAGATGAAGGAGGAGTAGAAGAAGAGAAAGAAGAAAAATGTAGGAATTTTGGAATGTTCCTTCTCAAGTCTCTTTGGAGAGAGACAAAATGCACACTCTGCAGTGTCAGGAGTATCCTGCGTGGCCAACACGGAGCATTGTTTGGGGTTCTGATAATTTTCCCTAGAGCAGGATCAAGATGGCTTCTTCTGTATGATGAAGAATCTCAGAATTCTGGAACAGAAGGAAGCCTTGAGGTGACTCCCTCCTTATTTCATACCCCTTCCCTCACCTCGGAGACAGAGCAAGGCTCTCGAGCAAGCTTAGGAGGCCTGGCTCTGGGGCTGCAGAGCAGAGGCAGGAGACTCCCTACCTCAGAATTGCTAACTCTGCTCCTTCCCTCGGGCCCTGAAGAAACGGAAACCTCACCGGCTCAAAAAGCTCCTCCTTCCATTGGTGCAGCTGGCCTGGAATTCCTGCCCATCTTCCCTTTGTGAGACAGAAACCTGCTTTTCTTGTAAAGGGCTGGTGTATTTTCTAAGATCTGTCTTCAGGCCTGGGGTGTCCACATGCCCTCTTTCTGTGTTCCACTCTCACCTCCAGTTTGCTCAGCCTCAGAGCTGCTCACAGGTGGACGTGGAGGAAGCCCTCTGGGTTTCTGGGCGCCTGTGAAGGCTGTGGGCACTAACAGCAAAAACAAAGCAAACAGTGGCAAATGCCTCATAAGTTTACTGTGCTCCCACCTCTATCACACAACAATGGCTGTGCCAGGCGAACCTTTCTATAAGTTTCCTGTTCAGCCAACAACCAAAAAATATTATCACTGGATTTTTAAAATTACGGTAGTGGCCTAAATTCTCATTGTTCTAAAATGATAACCAAAATATGTATTTAGCATCTGCTGTGTTTTAACTTTGTGTGGCCTTGGGCAAAATACTTCATCTCTGTGCTTCACTCCGTTTCTCATCTGAACCCTGGGGTATTTATTTATTTATTTCCTGAGCACTGTGCCTGGCTTAGAGGAAATGCATAATAAATACGACCTATTAACATTGTATACCTTTTTATTTAGTCGTTATGAGAACTGTAAGAAATGAATCTCCAGAGAAGTCAAGTCATTTGCTCATGTTCTAGAAGATAGTAAGTGATGGAGTTTGAATGGGGAACTGATTTTCTGATTTCAATTAGATGATCTTTTGGCTCCAACAGAACTGCCCAGGACAACTCCTGTCATTGAAAGAATGTTCTGGAGAAGGTTCCAGTGCTGGAAACTTTCTTCCTTCTTTTCTCTTCTTCCCAACGAGGCCTGGATCCCCAGTGCACACTCTGGATCCAAGTCTCCTTGCATGGGCGTCAGGAACCCGTCTCTGCCTCAAGGCCCCTTTCCTACCAAGCATGTATAGGCCTCATCCATGCCCAACCCTGTCTGCCCTGACAGGTGGCAGGATCCTGCAGAGGTATTAGGGAGAGCTATGGCCTCCTGCACCCCTGCCTGTGGTTTGGACTGCTTGCCACTCCCTAAGGGGCTCAAGCACTTCTTGCACAGAATTTAGCCTCCTTCCTTTGTCAAATCAACAGAATGCTCTCAAAGTTTTGCTGTCTTCAAATTAGGGTGGTTAATGCAGATGGAATTGCTCAATACCATTATTGAAGGCCCTCCCATAAACTTAACAGGCCTTATTATTTAGGTGATGAAAAGACCGTAGTTACCAGCACAAGGCCACACTGTTGGCCAACCCTCCTGAAACAGCCTTGCTGACTAAAGTTCTGAAAAGTCCAAGGAATGGTGTGGGCAGGGTTTTATTGGCATCTACAAATAGACAAGTTGGTGGCTCCTCATTTTCTTCTTCACCAAGAGAGGTGGCATGGAGCCCGCTCTCAGATGCGTGCCGTCTAATTCGACCGCAGGCAGTACCCCAGGAGAGAGCAGTGAGAACTGAGAGAGTTAGAATCCCTTTAAACTGGGAAGCGTGGTTGGAAAAGGACATTTGTGCAGGTCATCTGGAAAGTGTGGACCGTAGGAGTTATGCAGACTAATTGCCTCAAGAACAGAGCAGGAGTGGGATGGCGGGGAAGTGTAATTGTGCCCAGAAACCCACCCAAATGCAACGTGGCCACATGTAAGCATCTAAAATGAATGAGTCTCCTAAGACATAGCCTCCTGGTTCTTACGCAATCACTGAATTTGTTGGCTTGCTTGTCTTTTTCAAGAAAAGACTGAGACAATTCCCACTATCCTTCCGCAGATCATTGCTAAATGACCAGATAAGAAAAAGTCCACTGCCTGCTCGAACCGCCGGCACCCACGAGCGTCCAGATAGCGCAGGATTTGTAGCAAAGAGATTATTCCTCTTTCCCCCTCACAGAGAAGCAAAGGCCTCCATCCTTCACCTTAGCTTTCCCTTGGTGCTTTCTTCTCTTCCATGACCCCCAAGCTTGATATTATTTGTCTTGGATATTCTCCTCAATATCTGCTGGATTTCAGTTTATGTTGAGTACATGCAGAAGACGGAGGCGCCATGTTTCAGACCTCCTGAGAAAGGCATGAGAGTGTGTGTTTGTTAAAGAAAAGCTCTCAGCATGTCTCGGGGCTGAAAGGTCCCCCTGAGATCTCTGAGCTCAATCTGAGGAGTAAAGCAGGTTCCTGTACTCCCTGTCTGGTGGGTTTTGTCAAAATGTGATAATGACAAATGGTGGTCTGAGTTCTTAGAGTTCTGTCAGGGGCTCTGTTACAGGTAAACCAGGCTGTAATTCACTTGTCCCATGACAGTTTTTATTGCTCTGCTTTGGTGCAGTTGTGAGGAGTGAGGGGAATTGCCCAAGACAACAGATGTGAGAGACTTTTTCCTCTCTGCCTGTCCGGTGGAGCAGCCTACGGCTCCAGCCCGGTGACTCACTGCTGTGGTATCATATGCCTCGAGATTAAGTGTGTGCCGCGAAGAGTGTGGGGCAGGATTTATCAGTGCGAGTTCTTTCTTTGAAGTATCAGGGCAAGCTACTTTGCTGATGGCTTCTGGAACCTGGCCAAGCCCCAATATGCTGTGAAAATAGCCGTCTTAGGTTTTCTTGGCACATGAGCACATTTGCACTTGATTCTCAGACCTCTGCTGCTTTCTGATGTTTTTGAGGCGAGTGTGCTTGGGAGTTGGGGCTGGGGGGCAAGTAGTAACTCTGCCTGTTTGTCCCCCTCCCAGTGCCCCATCCAAACATGCTTTCGGTGGCTACCAAAATGGACGCCAACGCCAACTTGAATAAGAATATCCTTGAGTTCCAAAGTGCAGGCTGGCTCCAAATTGCTTTTCAGCATCTATATGAATTTCTCTGTACCCCACATTTCCTGCTGCCCTGCCCCTCCTAACAGAATGGTGATGCTTAAGGCTCCTTACTACAGCAATGCGTCTTTGCATTTTGAGCTTGAAACTAAGGTGATAAATACAAGAAAAGCCTCAGTGATGCCATTATAATCTACCCGTAAATAAAAAACAACAAAAAAAAAATGCCATCTTTCTCTAGTGAAATATTTATCATCTATTTGTCTGCCTCTCCCTCCTCCCACCTTCACTCATTGTCATACTGTCATTAATTTTGAGAACAAAGGACATGAAAAGCTAATTATGTTACATTCCCAGACACCCTTGCGGAGGTTAATCTATCAGACACATGTCTCATCACCCAGCTATGTATAATAAATAGCTTCCTTGTAAATGCAGGTTTCCCAATGGGCGCCCCATTTCAGCTTCCCCTCCAGCCTGGGAACCAGACTCTGTCCCTCCTGATTTCAATCTTGCCGACCTGTGCTGAGGAACCCCTATGCAACCTTGCTGAGCATCTCTGTTCCTCTCAGCTTGCTGAGTGGGCAGCCCTTTCAGAGAGGAGCCGGTGTGACTGGACTGGGATCTTGGAGAGGCTCAGAAAGCCCTCAGGCCCATGTCCATTGTCCTTCTGTTGAAAACATAATTGAAAGTGGTTGCGGAAGGTTCCTCAAATTCATATGTTCGAGTTGTAACCCTCAGCACCTTATTTGGAGACAGGTCTTAGCAGATGCAATCAAGTTAAAATAAGGTTGTTAGGGTGGGCCCTAGTCCATATGACCAGTGTCCTCATGAAAAGGGGAAATGGGCCCTGCTGGCTGTCTGTTGGTTGGAGTGTCATCCCTTATACCAAAAGGTCAGGTTCCATTCCCAGGAGGGGCACATATCCAGGTTGCAGGTTTGATCCCTGGTTGGGGTGCATGTGGAAGGCAAAGGCTAAATGTTTCTCTCATTGATGTCTCTTTTTTCCTCTTTCTCTCTTTCTCTCCCTTCCTCTCTCTAAAATCAATAAAATAAAAACAAACAAAAAACCCCACAAAAAATCGGGGGAGAGGATTTGGAGATTGACTCACACATAGGGAGAACACCACATGAACAGGAAGACAGAAATGTACAGAAAGGCCTGGGAGAGATCCTTCCTTCCCTTCCTGCCTCAGAAGGAACAAACCCTGCTGACACCTCGATTTTGGACTTCTGAGCTCTGGACCTGTGAGACAACACACTTCTGTTTCTAAGCCACTAGGTCTGTGGTACTTTGTATGGCAGCAAACTAACACACGTCCCTGGGCAGCGACTCTGAGGCAGAGTAGCAGGAAGGAAGTTTATAAGGGACAACTCTTGGGGTAAACTCCCGTGGAGTAGAAGGGAAAGAAGCAGACTGGGCAGAGGGAGCCGCCGAGCTGCCATGTAGTCCCGGCGAAGGGCTCCACTGACTCCGGGGCAAGCTCTGGGTCTGGGATGGCCCTTTGTAGCTGGACGTGGGTCTTGGCCTTTGCATGTCACCAGGTGTCGGCTGCTGCTGGAAGGAGGCATGGCCTTGGGTGAGTTTTCTTTGGCCAAGGCAATTTCTGAAGAGGGCTGACAGTTGGGGACAGTTTTTTTTTTTGGGGGGGGGGCAGGTAATCGCAGCAGCTAGGGACATAAGTCTTTCTTTCCTCGGGCATCTGGGTGGCATACCAGAACATCCACCATAAATCCATGTCATAATGGGCTGGTTGGCATGATGGTTGGTCAGATTTCATGATTTTAAAAATCGAGTTGAGTTTTGTAACGTGTGCTGCTCTGTTTGGTTCACCTTTCCTGGCCTACCTTCTGGTGAAGCAGGCTATGGCTACCCTGCCTTTGAGCCTGCTCTGGGAGGGGCTGGGCTGTTAGAGGCATATCAGTTAATATCCAGACAGGAAGAGATAAACTGTTCTGGGTGCTTCAAGCAGAGAGCAGAGAGGACTAATAGAGAGAAAAGGCTACCAACGTGCTGGATGAGGTGGGGGCGAGGGCAAGGGTTGTGGTGAGGAGCAGGTGAGGCAGATGCTCCCCAGAGGTCAGGATGCTGGCTTTGACCTGGGGCTGGACCCTATAAGCCCATGCTCTCTGCTGAGCTGCTGCCACGGGCACTGGGGCTGTTGGGTCTACGCTGTTCCCTCTGAACAGGAACTCAGGGTGCCACACTTTGATGCTGGGGAAACCAGGGCTGACTCTGCTAGAACTCACAGTCACCTGGAAATTGCTGGAGCCCATAGTTGCTGTGGTCGCAGTGCTATTGCCATTGGTGGCACCACCAGTAGCAGACAAAACCCCTTCTTCTTTCTTCTATCTTTTGGTTTCCCTTCAGGCAAGAAAACTGGCTCCCAGCCCCTTGTCATAGACAGGAGGGAATGGAAGGATGGCGAAAGCTCTGGGAAGCAAACAATGGTCCAATCTCTCTCAGACCAGCCTCTGCTGTGGCTCTGGCCAGTGGATGGGCCTGAGGGGTAGGAGCCCAATGGCCATGGCCAGGCACAGAGCATCACTGAGCAATGGCCAGGAAGCCCCTCCCCCAGGTCTGGGGACCCATGCACAGGGCCGTGTATAACTCTGGAACTTGGCTGATCTTCCGATGCCGTCGGCTTCCTGCTCCACATCCCTCTGCTCCCTCTGAGAACAGAACTTTCCCAAACAATTTCATGCCAAAGCCTACTTGGTGAAAGGAGCTTTGTTTGTAGAGATGTTATTATAATCCTGTTGTAGAAACCAGGTCTCCTACCTCTCGGCCAATATTCTGTTGCTTGCACCATGGCACAGCTGAGCCCGGCCTCCCTTTTCCTTTCTTTCTGATTCCCAGCAGGAATGCTGGGTCACCACTAAGAGACAGGGGGACATGGACCACAAAATGGCCAACTGGATCCACTGAACTAGCCAGTCACTGCCATCAAACACCTGGGCAAGCTGTTGTCTCAATGTATTTCTGGTTGTTTGATTGTATTCACTAAATAAATGTTCTTTGGACACATTTTTCTGGGACATTAATAAAATAATTGCATTACCTTATCATGAATACAACTTTTATGTTTATTGTATATTAACTTTCAAAGTGATTTTACATAATTTTTCTCATTTTGGGGGCAGACATATGATATCCTAAATTGTCCTTTTTTCATCTGCTTGTTCTTTCAGGAAATATTTACTGGATATCAACTATGCTTATATTATGCTTATATTATGAGAAGGGAATACAAAGAAGCAAAAGAAATATTCCTACAAAGAAGTTTCATTACTAAGAAGGAGTCTACTTTTAAAAATAAAGTAACTAAATTGCAGAAAGAAAGCTAGTCCGTCATACCATGACTTCAGATGGGCAAGCCCAAGCCACTCTATTAAAGAACTGGCTTCTTATTTAAAATCAAGGTGGCACATTCAGTTACATTCAGCTCTAGGAGTCAAGTCAATGTCTCTCATTATCTTGAACTAGTGCATGAAAATTCACACACTTGGGGGGATGAGGGGCACCTCAGCCCGGCCTGTGACCTCTTGTAGTCCGGGACCCCTCGGGGGATGCCCACCTGCTGGCTTAGTTGGCAGTCAGACATCCCTCTGGCAGCCTGGGAGCCCTTGGGGGTTATCCAACTGATGGTTTAGGCCCACTCCCTGCAAGGAGCATGCCTAAGCTGCAGTCAGACATCCTTAGCATTGTGGAGGAGGTGGGAGAGGCTGTGTTCACAGCCATCAGCCCGACTTGTGGCTGAGCAGAACTCTCCCTGTGAGAGCGCACTGACCACCAGGAGGCAGCTCCTGCATTGAGCGTCCTGGTGGTCATTCCTGATTGTTCCAACATTAGGGTCAATTTGCATATTACCCCTTTATTATATAGGATGTCAACTGATTATAAATCGATATGTATTTGGTCTGAGGTTACACTGACGCATCTTCATTAATCCTATGGAAGGTGATTGAGCAGGGTTTGGTGTTTTCCACATTGCTTAGCCTTGTAGATGCAAAATAAGCAATATGTTGTATGCCTCCTGCCGAAGCATGTGGTTGGTACAATTTTCCCACAGACAGCTGAGTTCGACAGCCTGTGCGTGGTGGTTCAATAAGAAGCCAAAATGGTAAACAATGAAAGTTGTCAGCAAAGAGCCCTGGGACTTCAGGAGGCATTGCTCCTAGAGCCAGACAGGTTACCTGGCAGACTCAAAGGTGCAACCACACCTTACATGCCAGATTCTTCCCACCTGGGAATTTTACCCACCAAGTAGACCCCGTATTGCTCCTAAATTTCTGAGACTTGGTGAGAATTTTATCAAACCAACACTGCAGTTAGTAACTTGCAGCTACTATCTAGCAACTATTATTCTAATTACCTAGCAATTTCTTCAAATTATGGAATACTTAAGAATTATTCACCAAATCATACTTCTGGTTTCAAACAATAAGCTGAACCCATTCCTCTCTCTTTTGAGCTGTTACTATGCTCAATAAAAGCCCTAATGTTGCCATGGTTTCCTTAGTGATGCATGTGTCACAAAGGGAAAAGTGTGGTTGCAGGAGGCAAAGAATGAGAAGGAAACGAGACCTGGATATTCAGTGTCTGTAGGGTGCCAGTAACATTTCATACTTCACACTGGAGAGGAAGGTCTGCCTGGGGAAAGGTTGCCCTCCAGCCATAAAGCCTCCGTTCAGCGCACTAAAAATTGTGAAATGTATTCTGTGCACCAGGCTTTTTACCACTTCAACTCCTAGAAAAGGCAGCTAATTTTCCCTGCTACATCTGGGATGTATCCCCAAGACAGCAAAAAAGGGGAGGCAGTTTTGTGGTGTCCCCATTGTATATGGGCTTAATTTGAAACTATTAGTTTCATTAGCTTTAATATTCTAATTGCATCTCTGCATTTCACCCTGAAATACTTTATTGCTCAAGCTAGTTGGCTCAGGAAATAATTGCCATGTACTTGCATAGAAAATATACAAAACAAAGGACTATTGTGCCAGGGCTGGAAGGAGTGTTTTTTGATTGTTTCTCATTCCCTTCTGTGTTTTCAATAGAAACCAACCCCAGTGTTCAGTGAGGCCTCTAAGCAATTGGGAACCATCAAATATAGCCCTGCCAGGCTGTGGGCTCACCTGGACAGGTGCCTGACTAGTCATCTGTTTCTGTCAGGACTTAAGGACAATGTTTAATAGAGTTCTCTTAGGCTCATAGAGACTCTGTTGTCTATTTTGCAGAGGTTTTTTTCCTGGGTAAAGGTAGCTAAATGTTGCCACAAGTTCCATGGATTGTGAGAGGCACCATGAGTCCTAACTTTCCTAATAGTCTCCTTTCATCTCTAAATTGAAGTAATTGGGCATCTGTGTACCATTTTGTGTTTGCAAGGTGTTGGAATTTTATAGGATATTTAATCTTTACAGAGCCTTGGGTGCTAGGAAACCTCCAACAGTCCCACTTTGAAATGAGGAAAACATCTCATATGAAAAAAAAGTAAATTTCTTGGGTTCCCCCACTCATGATTCAGTGTTGATATAAAATCGCTGAATGATTGATTATCCTGCCCATGCTAGTCATTTCTCAAGGCTGAAGAGAGAACGCCTAGAGAAGTACTAGGCACTAACAGAGAACTGGGGTGGCTCACTGGGATGGGCCGCGTCTCCTTGGAGACACCTGTCTCTCCAGGAGAATCAAAGTAGGGCGTTGTCTCTCCATAGCCATCCGGTGCTCTTCTGAGATGTTAGGATTCTGTTTCTAGATCAACAATCCATGGTGGTCATTGAGCACCTGGCATGTATCCGGC
This sequence comes from Murina feae, assembly GCA_004026665.1. Taxonomy (NCBI): domain Eukaryota; kingdom Metazoa; phylum Chordata; class Mammalia; order Chiroptera; family Vespertilionidae; genus Murina; species Murina feae. The sequence continues at coordinate 14,251 of PVJC01006746.1, read as the reverse complement.
TTTGTGCTTGGGGATGTGGTGAAAGTCGGAGACATAGACAACAGCTTGATGGGGAAGGCAAGGTTCACACAAATGAATTAAGGAACAGGATTCAATAGTACAGAAACCTCTGCTAAGTGTTCAGAGGTTAGAATTGCTATCAGAACAGAGAAAGGGCAGAGAACACCAACTCTCAGAGCCCAGGGAAGGCTTCCTGAAGGAGGAGAGGCTTAAATTGTGGAGAAGAGAGAAAAGGTCCAATAGGTTCTTTACTTTCACAAGTCAATTTCACCAGTACCACGATGCTGCTCCATGTCCCTCATAAACCACAGTGAAACACACAGAGAAGTGTTGCCGTGGCCTCGGCAAGCAGAGATCACAAGGCCATGCTGAGCTGCAGATGATGGCAGGCTCCCTCCCTCCCAGCTGAGTGATTCATGCCTCCACCCAGTGCTGAGGCTGATCAGAGGAAAGGCCAGGCCATGGGCCTTCCAGGTTGCTTTTGAGTAGATGAAATCGGAGTTCTACTCTATTTTAAGATGGGAAGATTTAGCACAAGGCACAGAGGGGAGGGAGTCTGATCTGCTACAGATGAAAGCTTGTGCACGAAAGCAACAGAAAACCAGGTTTGCTGCTGAGAGTGGCTGCCTAGTGCTAACGTGTACTAAGATTCGACACAGTGCAGTAATTAAGTGGTGATTATTGTAATTTATTGGGCATGGGGAAAGAGGTTGTTTAGAAATACCTGAATGGCAAAGGCATACTGGAAAGATTGGAGGGGAAGGGAAAACTAGCATCAGGGAGATGAGTTAGAAGGCATATTGTATAAGAAGATGGAGACTACAAGGGCAGAAAAGAAACGGTGAATCACGTGATTTTGCAAATAGTAGGCTTGGTGACCATGTACATAGACTATACGGCAGAGAATGACAAAAAAGGAAGTAAGGAGAAGCCAGTGGTCTGAGCAGCCCCCTCAGCTCCCCAATACAGTACTCCATCTGCTCATGTGGGATTCCTACCTTGCACACAGGCTGGATGATCTTTCATGTGCAAAGCACTCCCATGGTTCCATAGTAGTATCTTTAAAAAGTTGTGGTAAGATATATATAACATAAAATGCCTCATCTTAATGGTTTCTAGTGTACTGTTCCATAGTGTTAGGTGCCCTGGGTTCCACTTTTTCTCCCAGCTCACACAGGGAAAGTACAAAATCCAACTCTGTGGTCTATTCTTAACTCCCGCTTTAATCTTTTCAGGTTCTGATAGGGTGAATGAAATCTTAAAGTTTATTTGCTCTTAAAGACCTGACTATGAAATGGCCTCTCTTCCACCCAACCTTGAATTATCCTCCTCTTCCTTTTATTATCTCTTCCCCTTTTCTTTGTCCTTCCCTTCTTTTTTGATTTTATCTTTACATCAGTAGATATTTACTTTCCTCACAAGATTCTGGTGGGAACATTTAGCTCCCACGTATACAATTTCCTTTACTTGAAAATTGTAGAAATTATTTCAGCTTTATTTTTGTTAAATTTGCTGGGTTCCCCCCCGCCCCCCCCCCCCATATAAAAGGAGAGGGAAAATTGTTGCTCTACAATTATTGTGTTATTAAAATTGGCTTAATCTGAGAGCCCAAGTCAACCATAATGGCCCATGGAGGTCTGGCAAATGAAGGAGATTGATAGCTTTTTCTGAAGGGGTTTTAAGGACCAACACTACCTCTGACATAGCTTCTCAGAACCTTCAGAATATTCCCTGACCCTCCCAGCCTTGCCTTCCCTCCCTCACCACCCAGGGTCATTCAGGCTCTGGCTTCCCTTCCAGAACCTTCCAGGATTTCTTTGAGGTCCTACCCCTCTATAGTCCCCACATGAGTATCTGTCCTATGAGGAGTCCTGTGCAGCCAGCACTACCTTACTCACTACCCACATACCTGGTATGTGGCAACCGTCCTCACAAATATACACACATGGCCAGATAAGGTCTGGTGAACACAGGCTGAAGTGCTGTAACAGGACCTCACCACATGGAGGCCCCTCCTCCCACACCCTAATGCCCATTCCATACAGGGACCCCAATCAGGAGCAAGGCCTGTTCTGTTGAGCTGAGAGCACATGAGACATGGTAGCGGAGGACAAAGTGGGCCTCTCACCCTCTCGGTCACTGCTGAGGAAGGAGAGAAGGACTGGAAGGTTCCCTGGGGATTTCCAGGCTGGGTCAGGGCAGCAGCATTCCGATGAGTCAGCTTTCTGGTTGCACCCTGGGAGCGCTGCCTGGGAAATGAGCCCTTCGGTAGCCCTATGACCATTGTTCTTTTCGGTGAAGCGGTAGCTGTGTTGCCAGCACAGCAAAGCTCACATGCATTACACAGCCATGTTTAAAACAGGGCAGGCTAGGGTTTGTTCACATTATCGATTTGAAGTACATTGAACTCTGAGCTTCGATAGTTGGACAGCTTCCCCCTTTCTGTTTCTCCCTGTTCCTTCCCTTTGCCCTGATTTTTAAGAACCAAGGACGTCAGATTCTGTACCCTCAGGATGCAAGGTGGCACTTGAAGCACTGGGTGCATAGGATGCATCTTCGTGAAGTTGCAGCTCTAAGTACATAAGCAATATCAAGTATTTTTATATTCAGATATGTGGACTTATAGTAAAAAAATAGAAAGTTTCCACAAGTTTTAATATAACACAGTAGGCTCTGAAGGAGCCATTGCTGAAGGTGTTTAGGCTAACCCTCCAGGTGATGTGCTGACCACCTGTCCTGGGGAGATTTAGGTGGGGAAGTTTGAGAAGCACCCTTTGTGACTTGGTGACCCTTGACCTTGCCTGCCTCTCTAGCTATTTTTGGAAGAGAATGATTTCTTATAGAACACATACCCAGCAAAACTAGGAAACAGAGATTTGAGAAAAGCTGAACAGATTCCAATCTGATAAAATTTCAGCTACCTAGTTATGTAATCATAGTATCGGTTTGATGCAGTGAGAGCATTAGGTGGCACAGAGATGGTGATGAGGTCAGCTTATAATGTTGAGAACCAGTGTTCTTCAACATGGTTCTCTCCACACTTTAATTTTCTGCACTCACCAGAGCATATAAATTCAGAAATAACCCAAAAATGTGTGTTAATTTATGATTACATGCTGTTTGAATGCAGCTATGTGATCCCTAGAACCTACTAACATGGGACAAAATTGATTGCTTTGACCTTTACCTCTTTCCCAAGAGGCCAAGTAGGAAAGTCATCAGTGGGTACCAGGGAGCTGATACTATGAGTGGCTCAAAGCCCACTGGAATGTTTCTTAGTAAGCTCTAGATACTTCTTTTGGCCACACCTACTAGCTAGTTATACATTGAGGTTCAGTTGTGGAGTTTTACAGGCAGAGGAAGAAAAGATGCCCCTGCTGTCCTCCGTTCTCAGTGACGGAGGAGTGACAGGCACTTTAATGACAAGTTGGGCAAATGTAAACACATGCCTGTCTTGCGTCCATGAGGACCTTGCAGATGGGTCTCAGTTGCCAGAGACCACGTGACAGTGGCAGCTCCCTCCGGTTCTGATGTGTTGGGAAAAGCTATAGTTCTAGGAAGGTGGCTCTGGGATAGTGAAGGGATGCATATTGAGCTTCCAATTTCTCAGTCATTTTTATGACATTGACCTTAGGCAAGAAAGTTGGCTTCATGGAGTATCAGTTTGTATAATGAGGTGGCATGATATCTACCTCAAGAGATAATTGTCTTTAAATGAGATCAGGTATGTACATGGAGTAAGCACAGGTAGAGCCTGGCACATAGTAGGTGCCCATCAAGCAATAGGTGACTCAGAAGTGCCAATACCTCCACAGCAGGAAGCTTTAAAAGTAATAGCATTATTTTCTCCCTCCCAAAGCAAACATAAAAAAATCCTCAAACTCCAAAACTCAGCCAAGCAGAAGGTTGAGTTCCAGCACATTCTGAAGACAGGAGAGACACCTACACAGACATCACGCGACTGGTTGCCTCTCTTGTGCCGCTGAGACAGGACGGTGAGGCATTGGCATAATCTCATTCTGAAACTTTTGCTTGCAAGGAATACGGCCATCTTCAAGTTATTAAAAATGCTCAAAGGAGTGTAGTTTACCTTATGAAGTGCTGGAAACTGATTGTTTTCACCAACCTTGGTTGCTCTGAAAGGTCAGAGCTATGCACCCATTGTTTAAGTTGAAACATTGTTAGTTAAAGCAAACCTCCACCTGTCAATCACATGTAAATTCTTGCTTGGAATTTTCTGCCTAAAGGATATGGGTGTCTCCCATAGCCTCAATCAAAGGCTGGCGAGGCCTGGGCACCAGTGGCAGTCTCTCTCACTAGAGGTGGACTCCCTGCCTGGCTCACCAATTTCCAAATTGATTCTCTTTCAGTCTCTCTCTTCATTTTGTAGGCGGCTCTCTCCAGAACCTGAACCCTGAACCACACGGGACATGAAAGGGGTCCCACAATGAAGAGTGGACAAGACCACTTTATCTTTTATAGAAGACATGCTGCTGCCACCATCACATCAGTAATGAGGCCATTACCTTCTGAGAGCAGCTCCCCCTGAGCTCTGTGGGGCTGCAGGCCATACAGCCCTGATTTATCTTCTGCTTAGTAATGTCAGCAACTCTCTTGGTTGTGCATTGCTGTCTCGGCGGAAGGAAGAGGCAGACAAGAAGGGGACTGAGGGAAGGGTAATGGGACCCTGGGCTCTCTGCTGTATTTTGTAAAACCATTATCCTTCTTCATTATCTTGCAAGAACCCCCGTTTCTGCACAATATTTTATACTAAATTAATTCCCAGAGACATCACCAGAGATGGATGTATGCATACCGAATAGGCTTGGGATGTTTTCGATGTTGTTATTTGTTTAGATTTTATCTTTGCAGACAGCAGTCATATATTAATTGTCCATTTGGGGCACAGAATAGCTATCTTGAAACTATCATTCTTTATTTGATTTAGTTTATCTGTTCTTATCACAAATGTCACTGGCAATGGGGATGAAGAGCTGAGGATCCTATTTGGACATATCTTTGTGGGTTAGGCAATAAGTTGTTTAATTATCTTCAAGTTCCAAGTTCTTTAGACACAAAATAGGAATGATAAGAGATTCCAGGAGAGCTGGAAATCTTTGACATCCCCCATTTTGAGCACTATGGCAATGGACATTCAAGTCCCCAGGCCCTCATTAGTTCAAATGGCATCTGGCCATTTAAGTCTTTACTTGGTTTCACTGCCAAGTAATATAGCATTTTATATGTTTGATAAATTCTTATTAGGCTGCTGTTGATTGCTGACATGGAACCCATAACTGCATGTGCCCAAGAGGCAGACCCCAGTTGTGGGATTCCCTTCTCCATGGAGGGTTGGAAGTATTGAATGTGTAAATGGCCTCTCCATATCCTTTGGGCACGGTCCTTTCCTGCCTTCCTGACAGTTCTCCGTGCCAGCTGTTGGAAGGGTTGGATTGACAGCTCAGATTTTTGCTCTTATGTTTCTTGCTCAGTTGCTAAAATCCAGTTTTTGTGCCAGTTCTTGAAGGATTTGTCAGTGCCTGAGAGGTCTCTGTCAGTGCATTCTTTTATGTCCCCTTATGTTTACAGGGTGTACTTGCCTCTTCCCAGGAGGAGTTAGAAAGCAAGTAGGTTTCTCTCTGAGACCCTCTGTGTCGCTCGGGGTTCTGTTAAGGTACTGGGTTAGATTTCAGAGGAATTGTTTCATCCTTTGAGCAATTAGTACCTTTTTAAAATTCAGACATTTTTCAGACCCTGTCCCGCAGATCCCTCTGAAGTGCTTTTGTCAGATGGTTTATCAGTCCAAGATCATGTTTTGCCAGCTGCCCATACCAGCAACATTGAAAAAGCACTTAGGCATATGGTTCAGATGCCTGGAGTTTTATCTTAGTAAAATCTATGTGAAAAGACGTCAGAATTTAAAAATCCAATCAGTGCACATGAGGTCAGAATGTTTACTGTTTCTCTCCTGGGGACGTTTTCTTGGCATTCCAGCCTGATCTTCTAGGTGTGTCTCATTGTTTGTAAGGTACAGCTGTGTGAAATTGATTTGCCAACAGGAAAAAAAACACACAAAAAAATATTTTCCCAAGGTCAGGGAACAATTTTATACTTCCCTCTTTGTTCTCACCTAAGAATTTTTATAAAGCCACAGACTTTAAACTCTTTCGGTAGCAAAGTAGAAAGCATCATTTTCTCACCAGTCTCGGAGACCAACTTTCCATAGCATTGAACTTGTCCGGAAGATCAAGGGACTATTCAGAACTGGCATCATCCCTTGGACTTTTAAACATATTCATAGCTCAGAGCTCAAAGGGAGGGGGAAAAAGAGAGAGAAGACAGGAACTCTTGACAGATTTTCCCCTTTGTGGAAGCTGTGTGACCCTTTCCTGCAGGCTTTTATGGGGGCATTGCAGCGATAGTTTTGTCTCAGACAAGCAATACTGTTGAGACACAACAGACTCATTTTCCTGGAGCTGAAACATTTCAACATTGATGTTTAAGGCACTCTGTGAATCTGATCTCAGGGAAGTAGGAAGCTACTATTTTTAGTTGGGAAAAATATCAACGTAAGATGAAGAGCATCAGATCGTGGCCAAGACTCTACTGTTTCTTCAAGTTACTCAAGGTTAATAATGTCAAAGATACTCACTAAGCAATGGGCAGTGTCCTGACATGATCCAGTCATTTCAAGAAATGAAACCGCGCTGCCAAGATCCATCGAGGGTAGACACTTTCATGAGAAACCTTCCTCTTGAGAACTGCCTCTTTGACTTCCTAGGCCATGGCCCCTCCCCGCCTCTTCATCCCCTGTGGAAATCAGTCAAGGTGTGTGAGCCTGGGGATGCTCTGCTCAGAGCCCTGAAACTGCCTTCAGGTGGCACCTTTCCTACTTCTAGAGAAGGCCTCTCTTCTTGCTCTGGAGATTGTCCCCAAACACTGCTCTGACTGTGACTCAGCCACCAATCTCCCCAATGGAACTTCTGTTAAAACACTTAAAAGGTAAATATCTCATTCTCACTTATCAGCACTCACAGAAGAAAGCAGTGGCATAAAACAAAAGACACACCCTACTAGCAGTCAATTCTCCAAACATTTGTTTTTGAATTGTTTTCTATTGGCAGGGTATGCTTAAATATCACCCAAGCAGCCTTTTCTCACATTTTTTAGTAGATGTTTTTGCAGTCATTAGGAGTCAAAGAAATCCCTTTATAAAGGTTTATCTTAGGGGTGTTGTGTCAGATACAAGTAACAGAAAACTCAAAAAGGTTTAAGCAGAAATGGGAATTTATTGATGAGACGTAGTTGGGACTTCAGAAATCATAAACATTTACTGAGTTGATGTAGTCATGACTTGTTTGAATCATATTAGTTTTAATCACATTTTGACTTAGCCTTTCTTTTTGTTAGCTTAAAACTCCCAATTCTAAGTCAGAGCATGGGGTTAGCTTCAAATCCAGCAAGAAAGAAGAACAGCTCTCTTTCTCTGACAAATAACTGAGCAAAAAATCTCAAGATATCTCATTGGCCTGATAGGGTCATATTGTGGGTGGTGAGAACAGCACCAGATACTAGATTGGTGGGGTCAGACCAGACCTAGATTCAGCAACTTTGGTACTTGAGTTCTGGGTAGGAAAGAATTCAGAGCCAAGACTCAAACTACAAGAGAACATTTATTTGGAAAATCACAAAGATAGAAGTAATTTGTAGAAATAGACTGAGGAAATAAGTTATGGAGCTTAAGGAAGGACTTTGGAGTTTGGGAATGAGAAAGATAATGGTAATGTACCTGGGGGAAGGGAGAAGGAAAAGGTGCAGGAGTGGAAAGGAGAGTACACTGGGACCTCTGTCCTAAGGTTTTTTGTTTGTTTGTTTGTTTGTTTTTGACCATCAAACTTTTTATTAACTGTCTGGAGAGTGGCTGCCCAAAATCAAAATACCACTTGAATCCTAAATTTACTTCCACAACCATCAGAATAAGCTGAAGCAGTATATAAACAGATGTTATCAGCATTTCTAAGTTCTCAGTGTGTCCCAAGTTGCATTTTAAAAATGAAAACACGTTGATATGTAGTAAATAGTATGAGATTTGTTTCCATTACATTTAAGGGCTTTTTAAAATTTTTGTAGTGAGTACGTAGTACAGAAATACGGACACAAAAGAACCTCATTGTGCTCCCTGGAGGCTTAAGTCCAGTTGAGACAGATCAGGGCGGAAGCACAAAAGATGAGTAAATAGTCAGTACTCAGTTTTCAGTCCGACTTTGTGCGGGACAGTCCCTCCCAGATCTCTCAGCTGCAAAGAATCTCAAGTCTCTGGAACCCACTACGGGCCCCTTAGGAAGACGTGGTCCTTGGACCACCAAGCCGGGCTCCCCCAGGTGTTTCCTCCTTCCCTACCCGAGGGTCCGAGTGCCTGTGGCCCAGGTCTAGGGTGGTGGTGCCCGGGCCTGGACTGAGTCAGTGGCCTCCCAGGGCTTGGGCCTCTGCAGGAGCCGGGACGTCCTGGGTTCGCCCTGGGTCGCTGAAATCTGGCACTTTTCCAGGCTGGGGAGCTCCAGGCCCTGCTGCTGGTAGCTGCAGCAGGGTCACCAAGGCCGGGGCTGACTCCGCAGGCCTGGGAACTCAGCCTGACCAGCTTGGACTGCCTGGTGAGTCCATGTCCCAGAGCACAGCATATGGCGTGTGTGTCCTAGGGGTGGAGTTTTTAGGGAGGTTCCAGGGGAAGATCTCATTATAATATTCAACAACTTTCCTGGTGTGTACTTTCAGGGTCTAGGTCTCCACTGATTGGTCAGGGTCAGGGCAGGGGGCCATTTAGTCAATGCAGCTGGTCCTGAGGTCAGCCTCAGGGGTTGCTGGTCTGGTTTTGCTGCTTTTCTGGGCCTGGAGCTGGAATACAACTGAGGCCTAGATGTTGTTTCTAGGGAAGGTCAAGGGGTCTAAGCTACATGACCAGCCATATGCTAGGGGAGGAAAGGTCACCCTGGGGTTGAGGTCCTGCTCTACAATTGTCCTTTGTTAGGCACCTGGGACTTTTCACCCTGGTGACCTTCACGGGGCCCATCGTCCTTGCTCTGCTCTGCTCATGTCTGTCTAATGGCATACCATAATATGCCCTTTCTAAGGCAATTGAGAAATGCAGTGGTCTCTTCGGGTGGCCTGAATCACATGACACACTGAGCTGGGGTAGAATTGTCTGCCCTGGAGTCACAGGGACTGAAAATAGGAGATGGATGGGTTTCCAAATAAAAACGGGGACAGTTTCTCTCAGAAGGGAAAGTGGAAACTGAGAGTGACAAAAAGCACACATGTCCATTATAGGGACAGATACATCTAAGCAACCATGGTGCAACTTCTCAAATGGCGCCAACTTCATGGCCGACACTAGACTAAGTCTGAGTGAAAGGAAAAGGAGGAATAGATGGGTGCAAAGACAAATACAGTAAAATCTTTGCCATCGAAGAACTCAGCGCCTTAAATTTTGCTTAGGCCAGAGATAGCAAATTCACGGTTCAGGTGCCAACACACATGCTTCTTGTGCCCACAGCAGACATCACTCACGGGCCCTTCCTGTTGAGCCTGAATTTGGCTTTAGAATTCTTCCTATTACTGCACGCCTGGCAGCTACTGCAAATCAACAGATATCAGCTCAAGAAGATACTTACTTTTCAGCCTGACTTACTGATATTTCATGAGTTGGACCAAAGGAACTCACACTTGCAGTGTGATTTCACAGAGGGCTGGGTGTGAGCTGGAGGTAGAAGTTGGCTGTAGAGGAGTGGAGGAGAGCAGTTGACTACTAATCACTAGTTGTCTGAAAAACTGAAGGCATGTGAGGATAACAGCTAGGGACTGCATGGTTTGCAGCTATCTAGCTTCTTTCAAATAGGTCAGTGAACATATCACGCTCATTCCTTTGCAAAACATTTTTAATAATACTTCATGAAAATAGCAATGGGTCACTTAGCTCACTTAAAAAAACAATTTTATTGAGTGAGATCTATATAGAGTTGGGGTGGGAAGAAAATTTTTATTTCACATACATAGTGAAATTAATCTAGCTCTCCACTTTCATTGTTTAGACATCACATTCAATTAGTGTAATGGTAAAGTAAAAGGTCAAATCTGCCGCATATTGGTACATGAAGCCAGGAAGAGGGATACAGGGTACAAATTATGATAGATGCACATTTTGGAGATGCATGCTTTCTCAAAACTGAGGATAACCATGAAGGCATGTTAATTAAGAGTACATAAAGTGATGACTTTAAATGGCTCTTAAATATTAGAGGTAAGCACTTCCTAACGCATCTAGACAACCAATTGAGTCAATAAGCATTCACTGAGCTTCTACAGCGTGCAAGTTACTTTTAAATGCTTTGTGAGATACAAAAAGGGTAAGCTAGTCCCTAAAGGAGAGGTAAACAATCAAACTGAAGATGCAAGACTTAGAACACGTAAACTTAAATCACAACAAAGCACTTCACACCAGAAAGCAACAACTGAAGAGATAATAGGCAGCAAGTGGTTAATTACCAAATGAATTTTATGAACAATAATTATGGCACATTTTCAGAAAGGAGATTGGAGAACTTCATTATTAAGGAAGGAGGAACTGACTTGGTGTTGGGAGTTTGGATTGAGTTTTGAAAGCAGTCCTGGTGGGGAAGTGGCCCATGAAAAAGCATGAGGGATGGAAGGAGCAAACTTTATTTGGAAGAGAATAAAAAATACATTTGTCTGTAGTTGACATTTTTTGTAGAGGAGTAAGGAGAGCAGATGCTGTAAAACTATATTGGGGTCAATTGTGGAGGCCAAGGTGCAGGTTTCAGATCTAATCCAGTAAGCAATGGGAGTCACAGAAGGTTTCTGAATGTCAGAGTGATATGATCAGACTGTTTTTTGGGAAAATAATTTGACACAGGGGATAGGAAGGTAACAGTCTTTGTTTGGAGTTGAGGAAACCATCAAGGGGCCGTTCACAATAATTCTAAGAAAGGTAAAAGGGTCTAATTTAATTAGCTGGCCGTGGAACTAGAGTCAGTATTGGGGAATAAAAACAAGCTGTGGTCACTAATTAGATAGTTTCCATCGAGAAGGGAGGAGACATAAATTTGAGACTGCAGTCCCCAGAGATTAAAATAGTGGAGGAATATGGAGAGGAGATAGTTCTGGGCTCAGATGAGAAACTTAGCCTAGATGTTGAAGTTTAGGTGAAGGCCCAGTGACCATACAGAGTCTAACACTTCCACACATCCACTGTGTGGATGGCCAGTGAAAAAGACTATAATCATTTATTATGCAGAGATAAGGAGGATATGAAGTAGTATATGGTGGTTATATTTGGGTGTTGAGAATCCAGACAATCTATTATTTTTTATTTCTCTCTCAAAGTATCTAGATTACCTTTAAAATCAGAGGAAGCCATTAAACTAACTTTATTTACGAAAAAGAATTGTGTACTCTTAGTCTCAGTATTTAAGGATTCTCTGTGTATATGGAGTAACATATCGATATGTGATATTCTCACCTTAAAGGCTTTTAGGTGGTGTGAACTCTCTGGAAAACAGACAGCAGCTGGAAATCTGGTTTGCTTAAGCTAGAGAACCACCAAAGTCGCACTGAAGGGAATGAAGTTTGAAGTTTCATTTCCATTAAAATGCAATTTAGAAGTAAGATTATCCATATGGTGATGAATCTACTTTTCCCCCAATGCTCTTTCTAACCCAAACAAGAGATCAGTTCTATTTCTAAGTTCTTTAATGATGTAAGTCCTCACAATTATAAGTATATGTAATGCTCTATTTTTGTATCAATAGCACAGAGAGAGGCATCTGATCACTCACAGGGCCATATGGTGTGATGAGCTACGCATCTATTTTTCACAGTTTTATTTTCCCAGAATATATTCTGCCTTCAGCTATCTGTACACCATCACTCAGCCTGGTAAAGGGTAGCTCTCAGAGCTTTGACTGAAGCCAGAACAGAGCTAGACTGGAATGTTCCATGCAGGCAGGGCTCTGTAGCACCCAGCACTGTGCCTGACTCCCCTGAGTGCTTCTATTTAAGGGAAAAAGTTGCTTGTTAGGAAAGTCTCCCTTTCCTAGAATAGATGTGGCAGTGCCCTGAAAACTCCTGTTGAGAAAATATGTTGAAGAATATGATGCTCCTTTAAGAATCAGGGTCATGTTTATGCTCTGATGATAAAAGAAAAAAAAATGTTTTAACTTCAGGGGTCATTATTTATACGTTTTATAATGTGAAAATAATTAGAATCCTTGGCATTATCTTATTTACCTTATACTCCTTTGTTATGTTTGGAAATTGACACCTGAGTAGAAAGAATCAGGGTCTAGACTCATCTCAGGTCTTCTGTTCCAAGTCCTGTGCACATGTTTACCTCTCCTCCCTGCTACTCCTCAGCTCCAGGTCTTCCTCACCTTCCACTCCAGGCTTACTCTCAGAAAATAGCCAAGAAGCTCTTAAGGAGTAGAGGAGAAACCCTACCTATGTGGGCTGACAGAATGTGAATAAAACATCTCAGTCCATTTTGCTGGGCCTGGTTTGTCCATTATTTTCCATAAGATGTGTAGAAAGACCACAGAACTAAAGTGAATCTGGCCACTGTGACTAGAAGCATATCAGAAAAAAACTTATAATACTAACCAATTAACCAATTTAATGAGGATTTATTGCATACCTACTGTGTGGCAGGCCCCTGGTAAATTATATCACATTCTCGTTCACACTTAGTAACAGAAATTTGGTGGTGGTGGGAGACTAATTGGTCCAAACACATTCCGAGTTATTTGGTGACAAGGAACTATTATATGTAGATAAGAAGCTCACAGTTATTAGATAAAAAATATTTGTTAAATAAGTAATACATTCATATGTTGTTTTATAAATTTCAAATGATGCATTCATTTGGTTGGATTCACAAGTATCTGGGATGAGAGAAGCAGGTATTACCTCATTTTTTAGACAAGGAAACTGAGGCTCAGAGGGCCACGGACTGTCTCTAACTAATAAGTATTTGATCTTACATTCTCTGAGTCTTAGGTGTTCCTGCAATTTATTTAAAGGTTTTGTTTAGATAAGCTCATTTTCTTGTTTTAAGAGAGGCAGGATTATATCTGTTTGCCAAAATAGAAAAGCAAGTTATTAACTATCTGGCAGTGTCTCCCTCTCCTAGAATAGATGTGGCAAGCTGTCACACAACAGTGTCCGAGGGCCAGGGCAAAGCTGCAGGATACCTTCTGTGATCCACCGCTGTTTTCTTTTTAAACATTTTTAATTCTTTGTCTCCTCTTTGATGCTTACATTCCAGAATATAATATAGACTAGTGATCCATTTTGGCTAATTGAATGAACACCCCATTTTCTAGAGTGAAATCAGAAAGAGCCGTTCTTTTTTTCGAGAATGGCTTACGGAGGGTACCAAGGCCTATTTGTCTTCATGACCTTGTTGCCGACATTCTTCATTTGCTTATCCATCAACACTGTGGAAGAGAGATGTGCCAGGTGCTGCGTGGGCACCACAGGGGGATACAGGTGAGAGGGAGTCAGCTGCGAGGCCCTCAGTGGGTTTACGTTGAGCAGGAGGACACACTGGGGACATAGTCTTCCGTGACGAGGACTGTCCGGGGCTGAGCCAAGACTCCTCCAATAGAGAACAAAGGAAGAAAGGCTCAGTGCTATGGAATTTGAGCTGAAACCTAAAGAAAAGGAAAAAGATGACAGTGAGAAATGGGGAGTGGCCAGGCAGGATTTTTCCTGTTTGACTAGAGCAAAGGTCTAAGGAAGGAAATAGCAGGACGCAAGACTGATGGGTAAGCTAGAGCCAAACTGTGGATGCTTTCGGGTGTCAGGCTGAGGAACTTTTGCCAGGCAGTGGGGAGTTAACGGACTTTTTTCTTTCTTTCTTTCTTTTTTTTTTTTCTGAAGGCAGATACAAACAAGCCTATACTATATAATGATTAATCTGACTGGCATATAGGGTGGACTGCAACGGAGAAATAATGTGGTGAGAGAGACCAATTAAGTGGGAGGCTGTTGCAATAGATCAGATGAAAGATCATGTGGGCCTGAGCTAAGAAAGGTGAGGCACAGACTGTGAACTGTTCAGAAATTACAATCCACAGGCCTCTGAGTTGGATTAGATGTGGGTCATGAGGGAGAAGAAAGAGTGGTCATTGATCAACCAAGAGTAGGGCTTCATCCTGGGATGCAGACTGCTTGCCAGGGC